>CAJPEX010000769.1:42836-73440 GCA_905338405.1 Notodromas monacha
GGTGCGCCGCGAGTCCCCAACATAATCCCCCCTGCCCAGTAAAGGAGCCCGCCGCGAGGCGTGCTCTTTCACTGGGCATTCGGCTCTTAAACGCCATGACAGGGATTCGCGTGCGCAATGGTTACCCGGCCATTAGCTTCATTTTGAAAGTTTTACGTCAGAGGGTTTGTGAGAGGGTCCCTTATCTTTTGATACGTGCGCTTATTTGAATTCTGAAGTGATCAGTTTCTGAATTCAAATATTTTTTATGATCTATTCAACATCTCATTCAATATATCACAGTCACAGGTTCTCGCGTTCATTTTGATCGATAGATTCGCGTGTCTTGTCCGATTTTTCTAATTTTTTCTTTTCGCGAGTTTTCTCATAGAACTTTTTTCCGCCGATTTCACAATCTTTCTTGTTGAAGTGTTCTTCTAAGTCTTCCTTGAAGTTTTCGAGTTTTTCCGCGATGGCTGGGCTTGATGAAGGGCTGATGGATGTGGCTACCGGTTTGTCTTCTTCGGATCTTCTTGGTGATGTTCCTGACGAAGGTTTGTCGTCTTTTCTTTTTTCACCTTTTTTTCTTTGCTGAGTGTAATTTCAACTCTTTTTCTTTTGGCGAGTGTAATTCCAACTCTCATATTTTCTTTTGGCGAGTGTAATTTCAACTCTCATGTTTTCTTTTGGCGAGTGTATTTTCAACTCTGATCTTGTAATTCTTTTTCTCTCACATGAAGTATTTCCTTTTAATTTTTTGAGCTCAATCATACAACTTCAAGCTTGTTTTCATTTTATTTTCTTCTTATTTTCATATCATTTTTTGTCATTTTCATAAATTTCTTATTCTTTTGATTTTTCTTTTGATTTGTGACTTATTTGGTTCGAAACCCATTTCAGATGTGAATCTGTTGTTAGGTGAGCTGTACATCTCCGAACGTCAGGAGCAGCCGGAACTAGAGGAACGGACCATCAAGTTTCCTTCGTTGGCTTCGGAACTCGTAAAAACTTTGGAGACTGCTGATCTGAGGACCTGGAAACGTCTAGTGGAACTATGTAGTGTTGTGAAAAGTGATTTTCTTTATGAGAAGACTGTTGAGGGGGCACGCGTTTCGATCAGTAGGAAGAGAGCTCGTCTAGCTTTAGTGGAAGAAGAGCATGCGTTATTAAGTCGTTCGGAGCATGATTTAAATGTGGATCTTAGTGCTCGTCGTCAAATATTACATCAATCTGAACTCGCATGCAACACAGCTCTGACTAAGTTGAACGATTCTTTTAAAATTATCAACTTTTGTGATCGCGAGACTTTTTTGCGATCTTTTTCGAATGAGCGGACTTTTTTCTTAAACATTCTTGATGGTGACTATCTGAGAACTTTTGGTGAGTTGTAAGGATATTTTTGTAAAGGACCTTTTGATAAAAATCTCTTTTTATAATTTATCAGACGACCATTGTGAAGCAAGGATTGGTGGCGTTACTCTGAACATTGGTGGATTCGAATCCAATTTCTTCTAAACCACGCCTGTAAACTGGTAAGGGTGCGGTCGCCTGAATAGACACAGTCTCTTCCCTCGACTCTAAAGCCTTCCTAGAAGTTTGCTAGTAAACCTTCAATTAAGACTTAGAAGACATTTAGGTGTGGATTATTTATAAACTTTTTTTATTTTTTAGAATTTTTGTTTTAATCCCTTTTTTTATAATATATCCTTAGTGGATTTGGGACCAAGTGAGGAAGTGGAGAGAATCCCTTGTACCCCTGCAGTTGTTGATGAGATGGCTGGTACTTCAAGAAATGAAACTGGGGCAATCGTTGGTCTTGGAGATGAGGAGATTCTTCAGTTTAATTTGGGACTGGATTTAAATGAAGGCGACCGCCCATTTCGTATGTTTTTTGAAAAGCTGGTACTTCAAGAAATGAAACTGGGGCAATCGCTGGTCTTGGAGATGAGGAGATTCTTCAATTTAATTTGGGACTGGATTTAAATGAAGGCGACCGCCCATTTCGTATGTTTTTTGAAACGTTTTAAATGACGAATTGTTATTAATTATCTCGTTATAATAGGTCATTGGAGTTCAATCTTTGAAGTATCAAAATTCATGCCCGACAATTCTCCGACGTATTTCAATAATGTTGGGAAATCAATGAAGTTAACTGATGCTGTTTTCAAGGAGCTGAAGTCCAATCAAGTTAAGGTTCCGTTGCCAGTTCCAGGGACTTTGGTTGCTGATTTCGACTTTAGTACCGCAAAGTTGGATTTTATCACGGAATCGAGAAAAAATTGGAAGAGAAGGGCTGTTCTTATCATTGCAACGTCTTTATGCAGTTCTTTTCATTTGCGTGGAAAAGATTTTACTTTTCGTACCCGTATTCGTGCTGATCAACGGACTGAGCGTGCTGTTCCAAATTTTTCGCATTTGGTTGAGGATTTAGATGTCGACATTTACCAGGTATTTTTGATAATGTTAATTTTTGAAATATTGCTAATATTATTGAACAATATTTTTCTTTTGATATATTTTCAGATTTCTGGTTCCGTCCCCCCGGTTTCTTGCCGATGAATGCTTTTTGATGGACATCTTGTGCCACAGGGTGTATGATTTTGATCAACGTGGTGAGAAGGCCTCTGCTACATCGATGGTCATCATTAAAAATTGTTCTTATCGGGGCTGGGTTATTTTTAAAACCCCAACTGGTTTTTATGTTGTTGGTAAGCAAGGTCAAGAAGGCTTCTGCTACATCAATGGTCATCATTAAAAATTGTTCTTATCGGGGTTGGGTTATTTTTAAGACCCCAACTGGTTTTTATGTTGTTGGTAAGCAAGGTCTGAGATGGATCTTAGAAAAAGATGTTGTGAGATCTGTAACTGATGGTTTTGTTTGACATTTTTGTTTTTGAGCTTACCATTTATGTTACCTGTCTGCTGATGTGCCTCATTTTTTGTGAAACAAAAGAATTTTTTGCATTTTTTGTTTGTTTGAACGATGTATCTCCCATTTTTTATCGAAACGTTGTGAACTACTTTGATTCGTGATGATGATCTTTTTGAAATGTCGTGATGATTGTGAACTTTTTGTTTTTTGTGACTTCGAACGGGTATTATGATCGAATTTGTTATGTTCAAAAAATTTTTTATGAT
The DNA here is from genome assembly GCA_905338405.1 of Notodromas monacha. Classification (NCBI taxonomy): domain Eukaryota; kingdom Metazoa; phylum Arthropoda; class Ostracoda; order Podocopida; family Cyprididae; genus Notodromas; species Notodromas monacha. The sequence continues at coordinate 45,954 of CAJPEX010000769.1, forward strand.
GCATTTTGCACCGGAATGAATTCTTTTTCACTTTGAAAATATGTTTTATTTTGTAAACGATTTTGTATTTATATAGTTTACCAGTATTGGAAGGGTGGTTGGATGTTCTCCTTTTAATTTGTCTTGTTGAGGTACATCCATTTCTAATGGTATTAAGTTTTTTATTGACTGATTTGTCAAAATTACAGGGAGGGACTCATCTTGTGAGCTTTTAGTTGGTGTTCCAGTGATTATGTCTACTGCTCTTATTATGTTGTCTCTTGGACTTCTATAAATTTTTAAAATTCTAGCTAATTTCCATTTCAATCTTTCAAAAGGTGAATCTCCTTTGAATGTTTGTCTCTTGAGTAATACAACTTGGCCTTCTTTTGGTTCTAATTGTGTATTCTTTCCCAATTTTTCTGTAAATTTTCTAAGGTTTTTTATGTATCCATCTTCAAACATTAGCCATAATTTCTTGTGTATATTATATCTAAATAGAGCCTCTTTTGTAAATTTACCTGTATCATCTATTTCTAAAAATTTTGATAAATCAGGCCCTGATTCAAAGGGTCTTGTTCTCCAATCTGCTTTATGTATATGTAATTGTAAATTTACCTGTATCATCTACCTCTATAAATTTTGATAAATCAGGTCCTGATTCAAAAGGTCTTGTTCTCCAATCTGCTTTATGTATATGTAGGAACAGGGATGGTGTTACTACCATTGGTGCGTCTCTTTCTGCAGACTGATATGTTAGGGGTCTTGTGTTAATTGCTGATTCTATAAATTTTACAGATGCATTTAATTTATTGTCATTACTGTTACCATATGGTGGTATAGGAGATCGTATAGATAGAAAATAATGGGAGTAGTAAGAAAGCATTTTAGGAGGGGTGGTACCCCGAGAACGTCGTAATTTCACGGTAAAACAAGAAAACTTTCAAGTTTTGATTTTTGCTTGGTGTTGTTCATGGTTCATTATTTTCCTCCATGCCGCATGGAATGTTTTAGCATTATCTGATATTATTAATCTTGGATTAATTTCTCTACTATAACAGAAGGTTTCAAAGGCTCCTATAAAATGTTCTAAATCCACTTTTTTTACTATTTCTAAATGAACTGCTCTAGTGAGTGTGCAAGTGAATACACATATTGATATTGTTTGAGATGGGATAGATTTTATGATTTTTGGTCCTTTTGATCTCTGTTTCTTTTGATTTGCATTATGTATACTATTTCTAAATGAACTGCTCTAGTGAGTGTGCAAGTGAATACACATATTGATATTGTTTGAGATGGGATTGATTTTATGATTTTTGGTCCTTTTGATCTTTGTTTCTTTTGATTTGCATTATGTATATTTTTATTTTCTTTTTCAAAATTTTGCGTTTTAAATGGTCCTACAAAATCTATTCCAATTTTTTCAAATGGAATCATTCCTGTATATCTGTAATCTGGAAGTGGTGCTTGCTTTGCTTGAAAAGGTTTTGCATCAAATCTTCTACAAATTGGACATTCTCTTTTAACTTCTTTGGCTAGATTTCTGCTTCCTGGTATCCAATATTTGAAAGCTAAGTGTACGAGTAATTGATTTGTTGAAGGATGTTTTAATTTCTTATGATGATGTCTGAAGAAGGCTTTTAGTATGTTACAATTGTCTTCTTTTACTATTTCTAAATGAACTGCTCTAGTGAGTGTGCAAGTGAATACACATATTGATATTGTTTGAGATGGGATAGATTTTATGATTTTTGGTCCTTTTGATCTCTGTTTCTTTTGATTTGCATTATGTATGTTTCTACTTTCTTTTTCAAAATTTTGCGTTTTAAATGGTCCTACAAAGTCTATTCCAATTTTTTCAAATGGAATCATTCCTGTATATCTGTAATCTGGAAGTGGTGCTTGCTTTGCTTGAAAAGGTTTTGCATCAAATCTTCTACAAATTGGACATTCTCTTTTAACTTCTTTGGCTAGATTTCTGCTTCCTGGTATCCAATATTTGAAAGCTAAGTGTACGAGTAATTGATTTGTTGAAGGATGTTTTAATTTTTTATGATGATGTCTGAAGAAGGCTTTTAGTATGTTACAATTGTCTTCTTTTTTTGGAACTGGTAAGTATATTAAAGATTTTCTTACTGGATGATCTGGTGGTATATCAGTCTTTTCATCTATCATTTGTCTACTTTCTGACATAATTAGCTGTTTTATAGGGTCCCAGGCTAGGTCTGGCCTATTTGGAATCATTATTCCTTTACTTATGAACTTCCATTCTTTGTGAAAGTAAAACTTTTGTAGAAGTCTTAATGCCTGATATTCTGCTAGTTCAATTTCATAGTCTGTGAAGTCTGATTTAAATGATTTAAAGGGCAAGAATAGATCTGATGATGTTAATTTGTTATCTTTTTTATATAATCTGTAGAAATAGAATGTTTTTATTCTAGATATAGCGCAAATTCTTTTTGTTATTTGCTTCCATGTTGTTGTGTTTTTAAATATGTACTCAATTGTATTTTTTGTTTGTATGAATTCAATTTCTTCTACTTTGGTAGTCATAACTGTTAATCTTATAGACAATATTTTTAGTTTCACAGGCCATTCTGATTTATTTGCTAACCAAGTTGGTCCTTGAAACCAAAGTTTATTGTTTGTATGAATTCAATTTCTTCTACTTTAGTAGTCATAACCGTTAGTCTTATTGATAATATTTTTAGTTTCACAGGCCATTCTGATTTATTTGCTAACCAAGTTGGTCCTTGAAACCAAAGTTTTGATTTTAATAATTTGTCTGGACACATGCCTCTTGATGCTAAATCTGCTGGATTACATTGTCCTGGTACATGTTTCCATTGATGCTTTTTTGTTACTGATGATATTATATCTGTTCTTGCTCTTATGTATGATATGTTTCTAGGATTTTCTAATTGAATCCAGTTTAATGCAATTTCTGAATCTGTCCAAAAATATATTTCACAGTGATGTAAATTTAATGCTTTTTTAATTTCTTCTACTAGTTGTGCTACTATGCATGCAGCTGTTAATTCTAGTCTATTTATTTTTATTGGTTTTGGATTTGATTCTATTGATTGTCTAGTTTGTTTGGGTATTAATCTTGATTTTCCCCAAAGTAATTGAACTTTTGTTTCTTTTTCAGATTTTGATACATAATATATAGCTACACCCATTGCTAACCCACTTGAGTCACTAAATGCGTGTATTTCTGAACTTATTTCATTTTTTACTTTTACTTTTCTTGGTAGTTTTATTTGTTTAATTTTTTCTAGTTCTTCTGCTAAATTTTATAATTTAACTTTTGATTTTACAATGTTTTTTCTTTTGATATACTTTCAGATTTCTGGTTCCGTCCCCCCGGTTTCTTGCTGACGAATGCTTCTTAATGGACATCTTGTGCCACAGGGTATATGATTTTGATCAACGTGGTGAGAAGGCCTCTGCTACATCGATGGTTATTATTAAAAATTGTTCTTATCGGGGCTGGGTGATTTTTAAAACCCCGACTGGTTTTTATGTTGTTGGCAAGCAAGGTCTGAGATGGATTTTGGAAAAAGATGTTGTGAGATCTGTAACGGATGGTTTTGTTTGATACTTTTTCTTTTTTGAGCTTACCATTTATGTTACCGATCCGTTGATGTGCCTCTTTTTTGTATGCGAAAGAATTTCTTGCATTTTTGTTTGAACGATGTATCTCTTTTTTTATCGAAACGTTGTGAACTATTTTGATTCGTGATGATGATTTTTTTTTTTTTTTGAGATATCGTGATGATTTTTTGAGAACTTTTGTTTTTGTGACTTCGAACGGGTATTATGATCGAATTTGTTATGTTCAAAATTTTTGTATGATGCATTTTGCACCGGAATGAACTCTTTTTCACTTTGAAAATATGTTTTATTTTGTAAAAGATTTTGTGTTTATATAATTCACCAGTATTGGAAGGGTGGTTGGATGTTCTCCTTTTAATTTGTCTTGTTGAGGTACATCCATTTCTAGTGGGATTAAGTTTCTTATTGACTGATTTGTTAAAATTACAGGGAGGGACTCATCTTGTGGGCTTTTAGTTGGTGTTCCGGTGATTATATCTACTGCTCTTATTACATTGTCTCGTGGACTTCTATAAATTTTTAAAATTCTAGCTAATTTCCATTTCAATCTTTCGAAGGGTGAATCTCCTTTAAATGTTTGTCTCTTTAGTAATACAACTTGGCCTTCTTTTGGTTCTAATTGTGTATTCTTTCCCAGTTTTTCTGTAAATTTTCTAAGGTTTTTTATGTATCCATCTTCAAACATTAGCCATAGTTTCTTGTGTATATTATATCTGAATAGGGCCTCTTTTGTAAATTTACCTGTATCATCTACCTCTATAAATTTTGATAAATCAGGTCCTGATTCAAAAGGTCTTGTTCTCCAATCTGCTTTATGTATATGTAGGAACAGGGATGGTGTTACTACCATTGGTGCATCTCTTTCTGCAGACTGATATGTTAGGGGTCTTGTGTTAATTGCTGATTCTATGAATTTTACTGATGCATTTAATTTATTGTCATTGCTGAATGGTATACCACCATATCCTCTAGCATATCTATCTTTTATAACCCTCATCATTCTTTCGTAAAATCCTCCCCACCATGGGGCTCTTGCAGCATTAAAGTGCCATTTTGTTCTTTTGAAAGTTCTTTTAATTTTTGCTTGGTGTTGTTCATGGTTCATTATTTTTCTCCATGCCGCATGGAATGTTTTAGCATTATCTGATATTATTAATCTTGGATTAATTTCTCTACTGTAACAAAATGTTTCAAAGGCTCCTATAAAATGTTCTAAATCTACTTTCTTTACTATTTCTAAATGAACTGCTCTAGTGAGTGTGCAAGTGAATACACATATTGATATTGTTTGAGATGGGATTGAGTTTATAATTTTAGGTCCTTTTGATCTTTGTTTCTTTTGATTTGCATTATGTATGTTTCTATTTTCTTTTTCAAAATTTTGCGTTTTAAATGGTCCTACAAAATCTATTCCAATTTTTTCAAATGGAATCATTCCTGTATATCTGTAATCTGGAAGTGGTGCTTGCTTAGCTTGAAAAGGTTTTGCATCAAATCTTCTACAAATTGGACATTCTCTTTTAACTTCCTTGGCTAATAAAGACGAAGGACCATAGGTTATAAATTTCCGGTTCACATGCTCATTAACTAAACAACTTCCTACAAAATTAAAAAATACTACTACAGACTTCTTCCGAAAATCATACAATGTTAACAGAAGAAAATTCGGAACTGGTAAGTATATTAAAGATTTTCTTACTGGATGATCTGGTGGTATATCAGTCTTTTCATCTATCATTTGTCTACTTTCTGACATAATTAGCTGTTTTATAGGGTCCCAGGCTAGGTCTGGCCTATTTGGAATCATTATTCCTTTACTTATGAAACTGGATGATCTGGTGGTATATCAGTCTTTTCATCTATCATTTGTCTACTTTCTGACATAATTAGCTGTTTTATAGGGTCCCAGGCTAAGTCTGGCCTATTTGGAATCATTATTCCTTTACTTATGAATTTCCATTCTTTGTGAAAGTAAAACTTTTGTAGAAGTCTTAATGCCTGATATTCTGCTAGTTCAATTTCATAGTCTGTGAAGTCTGATTTAAATGATTTAAAGGGCAAATTCCATTCTTTGTGAAAGTAAAACTTTTGTAGAAGTCTTAATGCCTGATATTCTGCTAGTTCAATTTCATAGTCTGTGAAGTCTGATTTAAATGATCTAAAGGGCAAAAATAGATCTGATGAAGTTAATTTGTTATCTTTTTTATATAATCTATAAAAATAGAATGTTTTTATTCTAGATATAGCGCAAATTCTTTTTGTTATTTGCTTCCATGTTGTTGTATTCTTAAATATGTACTCAATTGTATTTCTTGTTTGTATGAATTCAATTTCTTCTACTTTAGTAGTCATAACCGTTAGTCTTATTGATAATATTTTTAGTTTCACAGGCCATTCTGATTTATTTGCTAACCAAGTTGGTCCTTGAAACCAAAGTTTTGATTTTAATAATTTGTCTGGACACATNTTTGCTAACCAAGTTGGTCCTTGAAACCAAAGTTTTGATTTTAATAATTTGTCTGGACACATGCCTCTTGATGCTAAATCTGCTGGGTTACATTGTCCTGGTACATGTTTCCATTGATGCTTTTTTGTTATTGATGATATTATATCTGTTCTTGCTCTTATGTATGATATGTTTCTAGGATTTTCTAATTGTATCCAATTTAATGCAATTTCTGAATCTGTCCAAAAATATACTTCACAGTGATTTAAATTTAATGCTTTTTTGATTTCATCTACTAGTTGCGCTACTATGCATGCAGCTGTTAATTCTAATCTATTTATTTTTATCGGTTTTGGATTTGATTCTATTGATTGTCTAGTTTGTTTGGGTATTAATCTTGATTTTCCCCAAAGTAATTGAACTTTCGTTTCTTTTTCAGATTTTGATACATAATATATTCGATGTGGGTAACGATTGGGTGAACTCAGTGATTTACGCACATAAAGACTTGAATAAAGTAAAAAATGAAAATGGAAAGAACCATCAAAATAAACAAATTAAAAAAGATCAAGAAGACGATTTAAAATAAATTCTTGTGTTTCTTTTGGATTTAGTTTTTGATCCCAATCTGCATTTGGGTGTTTGTCATTGTATTTTTGTAGAATTAATTTTGCTTCTGTTAACCTTCCTGTTCTCGACGGACACCCCAGTATACCAGGTCTATGATTTGGATGACGAACAGAGGAAGAATACCTAAATAAAAAATGTTTAAATTGGTGTAAAAGATAACTTCCACTATAAAGTAGACACTTTGGATCATATGTTATACCTAGGATTTTATATGGTTTTAGTGTTTCTTCTGTTTGTTGTTGTACAGGGTATGTTCTAATTTTTGTTAGTTGAAATGATCCCATAGATAGTGATTTTTCTGCTTTTGATAATTTATCTTTTATTTGATCAATGTTGTTTCCTGTTACAAGTACATCATCTACATATGTGTTGTTTTCTAGCTGATGTTGTTCTTCTAATGTGATGTATCCTTTTTTGTGTGCTTCCTTATATAAATATCTTACGCTTGCATTTAATATAAAGGGTGCACAGTTTATTCCCCATGGTAATCTAAGCCATCTATAAAATTGAGGTTTATAAGTTCCATCGGATTGTTTTTGTGGCATTCTAATGACTAATAACCATTGATCTTCTTCACTTAATTGTACCTGTACAAATGCCTTTTTTACATCTGCTATTCCAAATGAATCTGAAAATCTTAATCTTAATAACATGTGAGCTATATTTGGTAACAATTTTGGACCTTGATTAAATAAATCGTTACATGATGCTTTGTTTTTATCAGCTGCATTGCCTGCTATTACAACTCTTAGAGGTGTGGTAGGATGGTCAGGTCTTGGGTGTGGTACCACACCATCAAGACACATACCACATGGAGAAAGTAAATTAAGAAGATTACTTCACCCACACTATTAAGGTAGAAACTAGGTCAGTAACTGTTTAACAACCATCCGTAGACGGTAACCCCCACCTTTTTCTAATAATCTGATTACGGATGAACTTCTTTGTTCTCCTGTTTTTAGATTGTTATTGCAGAATTGTGGAAAGCATGGATTTTTTGGAATAGGTGCTATGACTCTTTTGTTTTCAATTTTGATTTGTTTGAAATATTCTGATAATTGTAGTTCGGATGTGTCATTATCTTTGTCTGTTCCGAATATATCAAAATAGTCGAGTCTTAATTGTCTCAATATTACTCTGTTTAATTCATAATCATCAATTGTTTGTTCAAGTGATTTTATATACATATTTTTGGGAGTGAACATTGGTATATCCTCTGGTGTTTCATGCCAGTATCCTCTGGGTATTAATCCAAAAGGGGTATTTGTTAGATGGAACCAAGGATCATCATATAATGGGTATTTGAATGGTGTATGTAATAATACAAGATCCTTTCCCCCCAGTATTAAATCAAAAGATACTTCTTGTGTATACAATATTCTAGGATCAGCAAACAGATGATGAAAATCTTTTAAGAATGTAACAACACTTGGGTTTCTTCCCGTCCAGTGTGATTTTAATGGTACAACTATTGCTTCAGTGTTGTGTGTATAATGTGGGTGCATATGAGATTTTAATACTAGATTAACAACTGTTTGTGATTGTAGAAGGCTTGCTCCTTGGCCTACACCTGATATTTCATATGTTTTTTGTATTTTATATGTTTTTAAATTCATTCTTTTGACAGCGCTTTCAGTTATCAAATTAATTTGTGCTCCTGTATCTAATAATATATGTATTATTTGATTGCTTTGTGCACATGTAGCTTTTGATGTTTCAAGAAAACAGCATTTTGGGCTACTAAAACCCAAGCTTAATGATATTGATACCTTTTCTAGTCATGTATTTGATGCATTGGATGCACTGGATGACGAGTTCTGTGAATTTGCTTGTCCATTATTTTGTTGATTTTGATTATTTGAGGGATTTCCTGAATTTGGGCAACAACAATGAACCGATGCACTAGCTTGTTGATTATTTCCTTTTGAATTTTTGTTATTCATTTGGTTTAATCTTCCTTGGAATTCATTAAATAATTGTTGTAATGAGTCATTTGATTCATTATTTTCTTGTTTGATATTATTATTATTGTTATTGTTATTATTATTATTATATCTGTTTTGATTTTGATTTCTTTTGTCATATGGTTGGTAACGGTTCCCTTGATTGTTGTAACCACCTCTTCCTCTGGAGTTGTTATATCTGTTATTTCTCCAATTATTTGTATTGTTATTATTGGCATTTCTACATAGGATCGTATGGTGCTTTAATCTACAGTTTTTGCATGTCCATTTGCTGATACAGTTATATGCCCTATGGCCTGCTTTTAGACAGTTGTGACATAAAATTAATTTGTGCTCCTGTATCTAATAATATATGTATTATTTGGTTGCTTTGTGCACATGTAGCTTTTGATGTTTCAAGAAAACAGCATTTTGGGCTACTAAAACCCAAGCTTAATGATATTGATACTTTTTCTAGTCATGTACTCGATGCATTAGATGCATTGGATGATGAGTTCTGTGAATTTGCTTGTCCATTATTTTGTTGATTTTGATTATTTGAGGGAGCTCCTGAATTTGGGCAACAACTATGAACCCATGCACTGGCTTGTTGATTATTTCCTTTTGAATTTTTGTTATTTATTTGATTTAATCTTCCTTGGAATTCATTAAATAACTGTTGTAGTGAGTCATTTGATTCATTATTTTCTTGTTTGATATTATTATTGTTATTGTTATTATTATTATTATATCTATTTTGATTTTGATTTCTTTTGTCATATGGTTGGTAACGGTTTCCTTGATTGTTGTAACCACCTCTTCCTCTGGAGTTATTATATCTGTTATTTCTCCAATTATTTGTATTGTTATTATTGGCATTTCTACATAGGATTGTATGGTGCTTTAATCTACAGTTTTTGCATGTCCATTTGCTGATACAGTTATATGCCCTATGGCCTGCTTTTAGGCAGTTGTGACATAAGTTCTTTTGATTTGCAACTTCTTGTTTCTTTTGTAATGGTGCTTGGCAGTGAAAGAAAGGATGATTGCCTTCACAAAATAGACATGCTTTCTTCTGATTTTCTTGTGTGGTATTTAATTTTTCTTTTTGTGCATTGTTTTTATTTTTGCTTTCTGTTTTTATTTTTTCTTCATCATCATCGCTTTCTTCTTCTTGGATTTTTTCTAATTTTACTGATACTTCAGTGGTTTTTGGTAATTCTTTCTTAATGTGTATGGCAGGTTCACTTTTGATTTCGGATATTTGTTTCTTTTGATTCTTTGGTTCCTCTTTAATCATATTTACACTTACTTCAAAAAGGGATAGTTTTTCATTATAAGAATCAGTTTGCTTTTCAATTCTATCACTAAAATCACTAGTGTACCATCCATATTGTTTTTCTGGATTTTCTCACCATTCTTCTAATATTTTCCGGTTTAAAACTCCAGAATTAATTTTTGTAGTAATGTAATTTTCAAGATTTGATATTATAGGACCTTGGTTTAAATGATCTAATACTGTTGGCCATATTTTAGCGTGAACCCTTTTTAGATCAACTTGTAGATTTACAAGCAATGCCATCTGTTTTTTGACTTCTTCTGAATAGGAGACACATTGTTCAAAGGTTTGATCTGGTTGTGGCAAGTTTTCTATTTCTTGAAGTATTGTTCTTATTTGTTGTGATACGTTTCCATAATTATCAAATAATATACGTAGCGCTTCTAAATATGCTGTATCATCGTTTCTTCCTCTATAATGTTTATTTTTTTGCAGTACATCTCCGTCTAAGTGCATCATAAGTATCTGAATTCTTTGTATTGGTTCCAATTGATCTATTGGAGCTTCGTGGACTTTTTTGAATTGTGTCCATACTTGATCAAAGGAGACTTTATCATCGGCTGTGCCCTCAAATTTAAAATCTTTAACAAAAGTTTTTTCATAATCTTTGATGTATGTTTGCTGTTGATCGTTTGGGAATTTGATTCTTGATCCTTTTCCGTAATTGTTTAATTCACTTCTTAAAGATCCTTTTAACAGACTCATATCTATGCCAAATTCTTTTTCTAAGGAAATTGGTGTGTCGTTATTTGGACGTGTTTCTTTTTGCATTTCTTTTGATATTTGAAATTCTTCTTGTAGTTTAATTTTTTCTTTGTGATTGCTTTTGATATTTTCGATTTTTGTATTTTGATTATTTTGATTTTCAATTTTTTCTCGTACTATTTCGTGAGTTTCTTCCTTTTGATTAGCTTTTGATTTTTTGATGGTTTTTGAGGATTCTTGTATAGTTTGTTCTATTTTTGGATCTATTTCTGGTATATCGATCGATAGAATTTCCATTTTATTTGGGCGTAATGTTATCCAATTTTCTATTAATGTATCTACTTGACATCTTATTAGTTTTTGCATATCTTTTTGGAGAATTTTAAATTGCTTTAAGTCATCGTTTTCTAGGATAGAGACATTTAGAGACAGAAGCTCAGTTGTTGTTTCTATAAAGTCTTGGAGGATATCTGTAAAGATTTCTTCTTGATTCTCCGGATCAGAGTCAACAAACGTTCAATGTATCTACTTGACATCTTATTAGTTTTTGCATATCTTTTTGTAGAATTTTAAATTGCTTTAAGTCATCGTTTTCTAGGATAGAGACATTTAGAGACAGAAGCTCAGTTGTTGTTTCTATAAAATCTTGGAGGATATCTGTAAAGATTTCTTCTTGATTCTCCGGATCAGAGTCAACAAACGTTCTATCTGCTGCTATAATGCCTCTTATTATTCTCAAGAGAAGGGATATTATATTTAGTTTTTGCTGTTGAACATATTCTTCATTATATTCGTTTTTTAATTTCTTTAAATCTGCATTATCGGAATGTTCGGATTCTTTTTCTTCTATTGGAAATGGTTCTGGTAAATTAAAGTCATCTTGATTTTGTTCTATTTCGGAATTTGAATCTGAATTATATTGGGCAATTACAGTAGAAGGTGTATTTAAGGTTTCGGGAATATTTTCATCATCATGATTTAAAGCAATTTTTTCTTCTTTTTTAGGATTTTTTGGTCTTCCTCTTTTGATAGTTTTTTCGGGAATCTCATTAGGGGGGTTCAAACCTTGGTTTTGTTGGCCATCGACGGGATGGCTTGTCGTGGCTCGGCGTTTGACACCTTGTCCTCGAACCATTTTCGTAGACTCCCTTTCTTTCGCGCAAATTCAATTGAAAAAAATATTTGGGTTTGGGACACAAACTCAAAGTATGGGAAGCGTGTTAAAGATTTGAAGAAAGAAATGTATAGAGAAAGATTTTTTTTTTTTTTTTTTTTTTTTTTTTTTTTTTTTTTTTTTTTTTTTTTTTTTTTTTTTTTTTTTNAAAAAGATTTTTTTTTTTTTTTTTTTTTTTAGTGAAAGAAGGAAGTTATTTTTATTTTACTGAATCGAATTTTTTACGCTCTGCTACCAGTTTGTTGGTGACTGAAGTCACTACAACAAGAAAAAGCTAGGCTGTAAAGAAAGAGATTAGTTGATAAAACGATTTCAAGAAAACACAGAATCAGCCCGGGACAGGGGCCGGGAATTCATGGTGGAATCCCTATTTAAAAGTTAAAGTATATTTTGAAAGGTCCCAAAATTTAGATAGTGAACAAAACAGACAACACAGATTTTTAGATGATTTTCGAACAAGATGTTTTTCAGAAAAGACCTCTCAAAAAACCTCTGATCACGCTGCGGCGGCAACAAAACGAGAACTGTGTGTTTTTGATGAAAGCAAGGGGTATTTATTGATTTCTTTTCCTGCTCTTGATCAAGGGAGTTTGATCAAGGGCAGGGAAATCTCGAAGGCCTGCCTAACCGGCTGTTTAGCCATTAGCTTCTGCAGAACCGCGGTTGTCTGCAGAACCGCGGTTCTGTCTGCAGATGGCGCCAAGAAAGTTTAATTTTTTCTTGGGGAGGGGAAACCGTTGACGGATTTCGTCCGTTTTTTATGCGTGGGTGGTTTTCCACCCGATTAGATATTTTTAATTGATTTTTTATTCTGGGTGCGCCGCGAGTCCCCAACATAAGCTGTGGCGTGGGCAGGACTCTATCCTGCTGGCACCACACAGCACCTTGGCCTGGCGCTGGTTTGCGACGCGACAGAAGGTCACTCTTGCAACATTCTTAAATATTATTTATTCCTGAGTCTCTCTCAGTCCGCTGCCAATTATTATTATTCCAATTGTTATCTGATATTCTTATTGTGTGCTGTGTTCTGTGAATCAATTAAGCTTGGGGTTAAATAAATATACTTTATTTTTTTCTTTGGGATTTTGTAAACAAGATCCCTAGCTGAACCCCCCAGCTGATTAAAGTGTTTTATTTCCGAATTCCGAATTCCGCACCTTTTTGCACCATTTTTGGTGACAATTTGCGTATGGTATAATATGAATCAAGCTTGTTTTTTTCTCTTATTATGGGCTTCTTTCCAGGTCAGAAACTGATTCGTGTGTGATTTTCTTCTGCACTGTTTTTTTTCTGTAGCTTGAAGCTGAGTGAAAATGTCTCATTCCATTTTTGAGGGACTTTTGTCTAATTTTTGGTCAACAGGAGAACCAATTAAATACATGTCATCGATAATTTTATTGCGTTCCCTTTTCATCCCCTTTCACCTAGCAGACGACGCTCCGAATAAAGTCACGTCGTCTGTCTCACGGTTCCACCGCGTGATCTCCTGCGAGTCACGTGCCACAAGGTTACGCAACCTCACCTAGAATGAGNTCCCTATTCAGAAGGTTCTCCTCAATGTATTCAGTTCCCCTTTATATATAATTTGATCCTGCGCAACTGTCCCCTTCATCGGCGAGACCCCGCGTACACAAATCACCGGCGCGAAACAATAACAGAAATTACGACCGCAATGGAATTAAAGTTACCTGTGTGGATTTTTTTTTTGTGGCGTGTGTACGAGTATCGTTGACTTTCAGGGACCCTGGCTTTGCTTCGAGACCCTTTTTAGTCATTTAAGAAAATAATTTACTGCAGATTTTCCGCTCGGTTTGCGACGAGGTCAGGCGTGGAAGGAGTTGGTGACCCAATTTAAAGCGGACGACTGGTAACGAATATCCGCAGCCTTCATGATTTTCCGAAGTTGCATATTTAATTAAATTCAGATAATTTTTTCTTGGTACTTTTATTGCCTCCGATATTGCAAGATGAATTCGATTGCCAAATCATCTGCCGAGAGAAAAGTATCAATGAAGAACAATCTCTTCACAGCAAAGTTTCAGGTAACTGATGAGAAATGTGTTGCAATGAAAATATTTGCTTAACTGAACAACGTATCATGTCACATCAAAGTCATTGGGATTTATTGGAAAATACTTTTGCTATGATGAATATGTTTTGAAGTGCAATCATTTATAGCACAGTCCACTGCTAACAAACGCTAATCCAGCCAGAAAACATTGGTCTCCATAATTTCCACACAAAAAAATCTACATAATATGAAATCTAGCTGATGAACTTTTTAGCAAAAGAACATTTACCTGGAATGGATTCCAGTAGTTAGTCAAGAATCAACTGTATTCAGATGCAAGTACTGTACAACTTGTGGCTGGAATCCCAGTTTGGCAACTTTTTGAAGACCGTTTCCTCTCTACGGCTTGACAAAATGATCCAAAAATGAAATTTAATAATTCTATTTGAAGTGCATCAGGCAGATTGCAAAGGAAAAATCCTTCAATCAGATTCTTCAGTTGTTGATGAAAAAAATATCACAAAAAGCAAGACATTTCCTTGCAAGTACCGGTGGTACCTTGCAATTTGACCTCTTGCACAATTTGACCATCCCTCAATTTGATGGTCAAATTTGCTGGGAGGTTGATTTGCAATTTGACCTAGGCCCTGCAATTTTACCCACAGAGATGGGCAAAAATGCCAAATGCAATGTGGAAAATATTTCATTTGACATTGCTTTGCAATTTGACTGCTTTGAAATTTGACTCAAGTCCAGCAATGGATTATGGCTGAATTGCAAGGTACCACCTGTACACAGATGCATTTCAATTTATTTTATTCCAGATTTGCAGGTTGGCAGGTGTTGGTGACTGAAGTCACTGCAACAAGAAAAAGCTTAGACTGTAAAGAAAAAGATTAATTGATAAAAACGATTTCAAGAAAAACACAGAATCAGCCCGGGACTGGGGCCGGGAATTCACGGTGGAATCCCTATTTAAAGTTAAAGTATATTTCGAGAAGTCCCAAAATTTAGATAATGAACAAAACAGACAACACAGATTTTTGACGATTTTCGAACAAGATATTTTTCAGAAAAGACCTCTCAAAAAACCTCTGATCACGCTGCGGCGGCAACAAAACGAGAACTGTGTGATTTTTATGAAATCAAGGGGTATTTATTGATTTCTTTTCCTGCTCTTGATCAAGGAGGTTTGATCAAGGGCAGGGAAATCTTGAAGGCCTGGGATTGGCCAACAAATTGGTAATCGAAGACGTCATAGATAATGAACAAAACAGACAACACAGATTTTTGACGATTTTCGAACAAGATATTTTTCAGAAAAGACCTCTCAAAAAACCTCTGATCACGCTGCGGCGGCAACAAAACGAGAACTGTGTACTTTTGATGAAAGCAAGGGGTATTTATTGATTTCTTTCCCTGCTCTTGATCAAGGGGGTTTGATCAAGGGCAGGGAAATCCTGAAGGCCTGGGATTGGCCGACAAATCGGTAATCAAAGACGTCTTGGCGCCAAGACAGACGTCTTGGCGCCAAGAAAGTTTAAGTTTTTCTTGGGGATGGGAAACCGTTGACGGATTTTGTCCGTTTTTTACGCGCGGGTGGTTTTCCACCCGATTAGATATTTTTAATTGATTTTTTATTCGGGGTGCGCCGCGAGTCCCCAACAGTATCTTTTCCAACCTGTTTTGAAGTAAGAAGAGTTTACTCAAAGCTTTGAACACTTTCTACATTTTTCAGAAGTTCAGGAGAACTCTTTGAGGAGTTGTTTTACACTCAAATTATTCAAATAATGCTTCCAATGCAGTGCACAACACAGCACTAGCATTGAGGAAAAGTCCATGCGGTCAGTTCTTAAAATACTTGCAGGGAGCTCATACTCATAGGTTTGATCATATTGAGATCATGATGAGTGACTTGGCATGTACTAATACAAATTCTTGGTGACATATAGGTTGCCAAATACAAGACTAGAATGAAGGGCATTTCTATACTCAACTCTGTTTCTAGCCAGAATAACCTGTTAAGGACAAAGGTTGCCACAACACAATTACTAAAATCTGTGAAGAAAGTTAGAAATTCAAGAATGAAACACAGAATCAGCCCGGGACAGGGGCCAGGAATTCTCGGTAGAATTCCTCAAGTTAATTTAAGGTATATTTCAAGAGTCCCAAGTTAGAAACAATAAAGAAAAAATCACAAGATATTTTTGTAAGTTTTCAAACAATATCAAACAATCAACCTCTTGCAAAAACCTCCAAAATGCACTGCCAGGCAGCAAAAAACAGACTGATGATGAAAAAGGGGTTTTGATAGTCTTTTATTATTTTGGAGATGTCTCCTCAATCCAGGATGTGGATCAAGGACAAGGGTTGGCGCCAAGGCGTCTGATTGGCTCAACAAAGTTGAGTCAAAGACATCTTGGCGTCAAGAATTTTGATTTTTTGGAGGGGGTGGATGCTGGAGTGAAAATCCGTTGAGGGATGCTCTACTTTTTCCTCTTGAGTGGTTTTTTCCACTCAATTAATATCATTATAATCTTTTACTTCTTGAGGGAGGCGCAGCGGGTCCCCAACATAACCTGTTCAGGAATGGTTGAGAGCAAGTACACATCAAGTGCTTTTCAACAAGCTACTTCACAGTATAGTCATACCATATGACTACAAGTTCATAAATAATTCAACCATTGACCAGCTTATTCACATATTATGTGAATCAATGTTGAAGATGAGTAATAACTCCAGGATTAATTCTATTGTTTATATAAGATATATGAGTGCATTTAATTTTAAACAAGGGCTGAAAAAATCTCAATTTTTTTTCTTTCAAAGGTTCTGCTGTGAATGTGTATGAAATCTTTTTGAGCACAGGAGTCCAAAAAAAGGCGAAACATATTTCGGTGGATAATAAGTCACCAGTTTATTGCCCATTTCACTAAATCAGGAGTTCAAATCCACAGTTTTCATGACTGGACTATCCATTTTCTGTGTTTTTCCCAGATAAACTTCCTTTACGCAACAAATTCAAGGCAAAATAAAAACAAATCTTGCTTACTCGAAAGCGCGGTAATTTTTTTTTGTGGCAGAAAGTGGATCCTCTGAGAAAATGAAAAAAAATCGATCGATTATTTAAACCTTCCGATAAAATCATCCCAAAAACATTTGTAAATCATGGAAGATTTTTGTAACTATTCAAGTGATTCGATTATATACCCACAGTTTTTGAATAGATTTTTTTTTCTTACGAGAACTCGAAATAAGAATCACAAGAAGTATACATCGACAAAACCGATAGTAAGGAAGCCTATATGCATATTCAACTCAAATCGAGTTCCGAAATTGCCTTGGCCACTGCCGAAAGAAGCTGATCTTTAAACGACCACAGCGATAAATCTCGGATTGTAGTTTTGTTTTTCGGGTCGTGCTGATGATATTTCATCTGAAGTTGAGAAACTGCCCTATAATGATGACAAGATGCAATTTCTGTTGGCACCTGGAGCATTGAGCATGGAGACTCATCCAGACATGTGTAGACCAAATGAAGATTGCAACTGAGAGCAACTGACGCATTGTAAAAGCCTTTGACCGTATTTGGCAACCTTTTGGCAAATGGAAGTCGGTGAACGGTATTCAGCTTTGTCAGATATTCCGGCCATTCAGGCTTATTCCAGTCATCAGCAGGTGATTTTGGGAAGTTTGTGGGATAATAGGCGTAGCGGAATGACAGTTGAGAATAGGCATGACCCTTGGTTGCCTTCTTGACCATTGGTCGCCAAGTCAGTCCGTTTTCCGGGACGATGACCTCGTCTAGATCAATCATGGCCAGCAAGTCATGTCTGTAGAAGCTCTTGAAAAGACAGTCATTGGCTGGGATCCTGTCCAACATCCAACGAATGGTAGTTCTGTCATACACAAATTCATGATGCAAAATTGGCGTATTCGGGTGATCCCCTGGTATTGTCAATTTGGATACCTCCAGAAAACCTTGTGCTTGATAATACCTGAGTTGAAAGAAGAATAAAGCAATCATTATGTCTCCATTTTCACTTATGAATTGTTGAATTTTGAAGTTTTGAAAGTTGAGCTTCATTGAGTATAAAGTGAATATTCATTCATTCAAGAAGATCTGAACCAGGGTTGTTAAATTGCAATCCAATTTTCAATTGCACAATCACAATTGTTTTTTGTTTGAAAACTGTTTGCACAATCAAAATTGCAATTGCGGATGCACATTACAATTAATTTGTAATTGCTGCTGCACATTACAATTATTTCACAATTGCAATTGTTATGATATTCTAATTTTTTCACTATCACAATTGCAAGTGTAACATTCTCTTACAAATTCATCTTGAAAAATTTTAATTCAATTTCACTCATAGTTTTTCAGTGCTATTGCAGCCCTCAACACAACCATCTTATAGAATTTCCCTAGTAAACCTTTGAAAATTATGAAAAATGAATCCTAGGGTAGAGGAGAAAAAATTATTCTCTAATTCCAATATGCCACCAATTTGTTCTTTACTTGTGAATACCTTGAAGAAACATAAATTATAAAAAGTGAAATGTCTTTCAATATTCACTAAGATTATCCTGGAACAGGCACAAAAAATTCATTCAAGTACAGCCATTGACCCTTAACCCTTGGACAGCAGGGGTTCTTTCCCATAGCTGGACAGAGTTGGATTATTTTTGTATCCTTCCAAATTTTCATGATGTAGAAGGTCAGAAAAAGCTTTCCAGGTGGGATGAGGCAAAGTTGGGATAAATCCAAAGAAGCCCAGTAGACTAACCAAGATTTTTTTTTATATTCCCAAAAAAATCTTCTGTGTCCAGGGAAATATACATCAGGATTTTTCCTGACTTTGCCCTTAACCCCCTGTTGACATTTTTTTCTTCACCTCTTGGAGGTGAAACAAAAATTTTCAAAAAAAGTCCAACTTTGTTGCCCAAGGGTTAATTTAGTGCCAAAACTCCCTGACATAGTGCCACAAGTGTCCCTAAATCAAATCTCCCTCCATTGTCTTTTCAAATGAAACCCTCATTCCCACAAAAAATTCCTGTCCTGAATGAAAAACAGGCCAAAATCAAAGAAATTAGAGAATATTTATGGGAATCTTATCAGGTTATTACTGAGAATCACATGCCCATGCTAAAGTGATGGGGCAGGAATGCTTAAAAAAATTGAGAAATTTTAATCTGTACAGATTGACCAAAGCAGGTCCCAGAACCAGAGAGCTAAGTCCTTGGATCATAGTCCGGGGATTCCAGTCCTAATGGGGGATTAAACCTACTTAAAACTCTTTATCTATCTTTGCTGTGTATGGGATTCTGGTGGTAAAGGTAGAAACCCATGAAATGGCTAACTTTTCTTGCTGAAGATCATTCCACTCAACCCCTCTCTGGGAATAATAGGACCTTCTCTGGGTCTCAGGGATGTGTTTCATACCACAGCCTGGACCCTGGAAGCTATCCATCCCACCTGAACTGTAGCCTACTCTTGTTTGTTTCTATGAGCCATATTAATATTTTAATTGGTTTAATGGTTCATGTAACTGATTGTTGTGTATGTGTATATTTTTGTTCAGGTGTCTACTTCTACTTTTACTAGATAATTTCCAAAAACCTATTTGAAAGAGTATCTAAAATATTTTCCTTTTTTTTATCAATATGAAGGGATTCTGTGAATTATCTATGAGGGAAACTACCCTCTTGTAAAAAATCAGAACTTTGAGGAGAACAAAACTTTCAGAATTGGAATACACATTGCATTTTGTATTCAATTTACATTTTTGTGATCAGATATCCAAGAAATTACTCAAAAATAAAATAGGAAAATGTTCACTAACCTAAAAACTCTCTGCAGATTTGGGTTCGATTGCGTATCCAGTGTGTAGATGAACACCTTTTCTGCTCCCAGAATTCGAACAAGTTCCAATTGTTCAATCAATTTGAATGTTGGGTCTTCTTTGATGAAATGCACGCGCATCATGCATACGGCAATTGTTGGCTTTTTGCCTCTCTCCAGAGGATTGTAATTGACCTTGATGAGATTTCTTGCAGTGTCGCACGGATTTTCAACAATGGAAACAGCAACGGGAGGAAGGATTTCATTGCCATGCTCATTTGTTCTTGGGACAATGCAATCCACAGAATATGGATAGAAGTCACGATCATCCCCGGCATCATCCCCTGCAATGTCTCGCAATTCGAACACTGGAACTATTGCAGGCTTTTTTGATTTTGGCAGCCATATTTGGCAGAAAACATGTGTTTTCGGATGGCGTTTGTTTAGCAGACCCAGGATTCGAATGGTGGCATTCTGGGACATTGCTCTGATATCATAGTGAGCAGAATACAAATGGAATGTCACTTTTGAGGTTTCCAATTTCTGCCAAACTAAGTTTTCATGTGCCAAGTCTAAAATATTCGGCAGTTGTGCACAAGTGGAGTTTTTGTTCATTTCCGATACATTGACTGACTTCCAGAAGTTCACGGGCACATTCGGGAGTTCTTTTTCGAGTTGTTCATCGATTTCTTGGTCGGAAATATTGAAAAATTCGGGAATTTGAGCTGCATGTAGCTGAAAATAAAAATTTGGAAGCAAACTTTTTGTTCTCATTTTTGTTCGAAAGCGAAAATGTCAATTTTCTTTCACACATATAAGCATTTATTGGAAGTCCCAAAACGTACTCAGCCAAGTTTCAGTCCAAGTTTCAAAATACAGTATATACAAATTCACTTGATTTTTTCAGCACCAGTCTTCCAAAAAAAAAAACTGAAGAAAGGTTCATTGGCTGCAAATGGAAAATTTCCAATCACCTATATGCATGAATAATTCAGGAGAACCCTATTTTGCACCTGCATCATTAATGGGAGTTAATTTAGTTTGTTCCCAAAATTCTTTGAACTCCATGAATCATTTTCACACATTCTGATCAAACAAATTCTTCCTGGATTCCTTGACCCTTTCCCAAAACAACATTTCTTTTCCTAGTTATTCACATAAGTATCAATCCAAACCTGTCACCAAAAATTCTAAAAATGTCAAGGAATATCCACACATACTACTACTTTTTCTCACCTGCAGAAAATTGATGTCTCTTGACATGGTTGATACACTGGTATTAATGCCTCCAATCCAAGATAATTGCATACAACTCAAAGCCAAGACTGCGGTACCAATGCCAAATGCAATTCTGAAGGCACGTGGAAGGTGGATGCTTTTTTTGCTAATCTCCCGGAAAAAGTACAAAGCAGGCTTCCAGAGCTCGAGCGTCTTCAATCTGGTGATATTTTTGGGTTTCCTGTGGTAAGTGAATCAAATCGATTTGTATTGGCACCAAAAAAATCTCTTACCTCTCAAAATTGTCTCCAAGTCTAAGCACATCAAAAGAACATTGCCATGCATTTCTTGTCATTTTCTTAGGAATTCAACTGCTGATCCGTCGCAGTTCCAGACAACATTAATTTAAAGATACTGTTTTTTGGAATGTGTGTCTTCACTTTGAGAAAAAAATTAGTTTTAGAATCACTGAAGATGACATGGTTGTTTCACTTGAGAACAGGAATTCATGTACATTTTGGGCTCCAAAACCCAGGTTTGCATCTTTATCAAAGCCTCAAGGTTGCATGGCACTTGTATCAATGAGGTATGTGAAAAGAGGAATTGTGCAGAATGTAAACGAATATTTAGATTTTTTTCAACTTTGGTCTCTTCTGATGATGCTTTAGATTTTCTTTTTTTTCTTTTACGTGTTAAAAAAAATTTTGCAAATGAGTCCCAGCAGCACCACACAAGGGTTACATATTGAACTACAGGATACCCAAAAAATTGTGTTTCCATGAAAGTCTATTGGAAAATGAGGAACTGCATGCGGACAATGCAACTTACAGAGACAAGGTTCATTTGCTAATTATGTTCACATCTTTTGGTCCCACTGTATTCATATACTCTTTCCAAATTCAAAAGACCACAAGAACTACAAGACTACAAGAACATTCTGCAGACTGGTGCCAGTCTGCAGAAGATTTTTGCCATTCAGTGATGGAGCATTTTCAGCATACTAAATTCATCAAAAATAGGGATGAAATCTGTCATCTTTACCCAAAATTTTGGAAGGACAAAAGCAGTTGAAATTGTCAGTTGAAAATAAAGGTTGGCTTTTCTGATCACAACACTTCAGACTAAATTCCACCTGCCAAAGTAAATCATTTAAATTTATCTCTCTGCAAAACTTTGCTTATATAGCCAGACTCCATGCAGAGGCAGTCTGATAGGCAAACATCTTTTAGACAGGAGGTCTGTTAGGTGGGGGTTGCCCATGAAATTGTCAATACTTTTCATTTACTGTATCTTTTGGGAAAAGCTTTCATGATTTAGCAAACATTTCATGAAACTTTGCTGTTTGTCAGAAATTTTTTTGGGAATTGGCTGGTCTGCAGAAAATTTTTTTCTGGAATATGCCATGCCAAAACAAATTTATAGAAATTTGTCAGTCTTCACTGCCCAGCGAGGTTTGGGGAACACTGCTGTACATTAACTACACACTGAAGCCAACCCAGGGGAATAACACTTCTGGATATGATTTACTGGGTAGGAATAAGGGCACCTGATGTAGATGGAACATTCACTTCTTGGAGACTCAAACAATGAGAAACACACAACAAGTCACAACACAATGGATTCCTCTCGAGGCGGCTCAACTGTGAAAACTGAGATGAATAAACTTCATCCCTGAAGTGAAGCACGACCTGGCTTGGCTGCAATGTTTCAGGTTGAAATGTTTCGGTTAATTGGTACACTTTCAAACAAAAAGTTCGAAGAAATTCTCAAACAAATAATCAAA
Organism: Notodromas monacha; assembly: GCA_905338405.1. Classification (NCBI taxonomy): domain Eukaryota; kingdom Metazoa; phylum Arthropoda; class Ostracoda; order Podocopida; family Cyprididae; genus Notodromas; species Notodromas monacha. The sequence continues at coordinate 68,648 of CAJPEX010000769.1, forward strand.
GAGATAAAGTGAAAGCTTTCCAAAAGCATTTCACGAAGATACATGGTTGGTGATCTAATTCAAAATGAATTCCCGCTGAGAACAAATTGATTATTTCACCTTTAACGGCTGCTTGAATTGATTCGGTCCTGGAACAGATTTTTTTGAATACTTTATTGATAAAAAAATGGGTATATTTCTGACACTTGAAACTTTTTGAGCAGCGTTTATACAGAGGAAGCTAAAAATCCCAGTTGAATTAACATCTGCACGTGACATGAGGAAACTCCATAAATTTTTCACAGCAAACAATCGCCAGATGTCACTGCATTTCAGCATTGAACACCGTCTTTCTTCCGATTTCCGACTAAGCATCTCATTTTGAAAATACATTTTCTTTTAAAACGAAATGTGAGTATAATTGGTCAATGATCATTTTCGCTTGATGTATAACTTCCCGAAGTCTATGAAAAAATGTATATGCATGTACAGTATGCAACATTATTTCCCGGTGCTGTTAATTATTCAAATTCCTAAAAACGCCGGGGCAGTGAAATATTCCATGTTTCAAGGCAAATTTTCCCTTCCTAGGCAAATTTTCGAATATTTTTTCCAATAAGCAATCCTCTATTTCCGAATTGACTATACAAAGAGCACAAATACAAATGTTTGAAAAGTTTGCGTGATTCGGCAAAAATTAATGTTGGATATGAAGTCCTAGTTGTGGTACGTTTTTCTGCCAATAATGGAATTATTTGATGAATTACTGACGTTGCCGAAAGACAACATTAATGAAAAGATGATAATAAATAACTTCTTGGATCCATGCTTGCAAAAAATCCTTGAATGCATGCAATACTTTAATATGCAGATCTCTTTGCTATAATTTCTTCAAGAGAACCATTTTCTTCTTCCAAGTTATGTTAATTCAGACCTTGTATACTTTTATAAGCAAGTTCTGTTCAAAAATGTTGAAAGTCAAAAACGCAGCCTTTTTTTTATTCTAGCAATCTCTATGGCATATGTGTGCCCGAATTGGCACAAAAGCTGGCAAAGGATTTTTGAATTCTAAAATGAAACACTTCAATCAGGTGTGGGGTGCACCTGGGGATCTTGCTTTCAAGATCCCAAAAGTAAAGATATAGATATATTTCAATTAACCCCAAGATATCAATCACAATGCAAAACAAAATCACACACAAATCACAACAGACTTCGACGAGATCTTGTAGTGTACTGTTTTAGATTGATTGAAAATGGCGGCGTCAATTCTCTCCAGTAGAATGTTCTGGAATGTTCCTGTGGATTCCTGAAATTAATCGAAATTCGTTATTCCAGGTGTTTGCGGTACCCGCAATCGGAGAACGGTACGATAATGTACCGAATTATTCCGCCACAATATGGATCTGACAAGCATTCCTTTGTTAAGATGATATTTACAAAAAATCTCACGAATTACTGTTCCATTTCGTCCTAAATCTGAAAACGATCTGGAAGGAGTCTTCTCAGTACAAATGAATCTTGAAGCCTACTTAAAATGACATCTGAACGAAAAGTTTCATTATAGACAATATCGGAAAAATAATATTCTACCGAAGCATTATGAGCTAGTGGGAATCTTTTATATATTTTTTGCTCGCCAATGAGGTAATAGCAACGAAAAATCGGCTATTTACGATCCAATTATGGCCAAAAAAATTGTTTACCCTTCTGGGGACTGCTAATTTATGTATATTCGGCCAAAATTCTCTGAACTGCACTTTTTTCCTTCTTAAATCAGGCGGATATAAGCAATTGTTCATTTACATTTCGGAAAAGGGGGCCTTGTTTTGGCGTGAGTAAAACAAACTGCAAGAAAGAAAACCTCCATTATTTGCAAGCAGTGCATTTCTGGCTCTGCCCTTTTGTTGTTCTGACCTGGATTTTCACCATGGTTTTGGCAGTTTACAAAACTTGAAGAAAACAAGAACAGCATGCAGCGTCTTGCTGCAAATTGGAATTTTCAGTACTCTCAGGCAAATTTAGACGAATGCAAAAAAAATTTAAAGGCGGATTAATATACCTTAAAGTGCTTGACTAAAGTGTAAAATGCAAATTTTTAGCAGAGGTTTCTTTGGGGACCGTTGCTCCTGGCAGTAATGAAAGATAATAATTTGCCCTGAATCCCTGAAATTGGTACCAGGGCTTGTGGAGAGTCCAAAACTGAAGAACTTGCCCCCAAAGAACCTTCAGAGCCTGTATAAATTGAATTGAATTGAATTGAACAGTATCAAGCTTTACATTCATTTTTTCAGCATTCACAAGTTTAGCAATGTTCCCCCATCCCCACCCACTTTCATCCAAACACATTCTCCATATCAGAATGCTAAACAGAGATACAAGCTGTACATGGACGTTAAAATAAAAGAAAATACATTCCAAAAAGTGCAACCTCACAGTAACTGATGTAAATACAATGCACACAATTGTTGTCTTTGAACTTCCCACCCAAAGCAAATCAGAAACCCACGCTCAAGGAAAACTTATTTTCTCCTCTTTCTTCTTTGTCCTAAAGAATGTAGCACAGAATTCATTCCACTGCCAACTCTTGAAGTGTATACAGAGCTTAAAACCTTACATTGATTATTCCTGACTTTGTGTGATAGATACCTTGTGTGTGATTATGTTCTTCAAAATCACTGAGCTGCTAAATTATGTGTTGGGACTTGAAGAAATTGAAAGCTTTTTTGGAGCCTTTTTAAAGAAGCTTTTTGCCCACCCTAGGCTGACTGTTGCATTTAATTCATTATTTCCAACCTTGATCTTTTGTTTGTTGAGACACTCAGTCTCAAACAAGGCTGATGCTCTGAAATCAATTTTATTATTTTCCCTGAAAAGCTCAAGGGAAAATACTACGTGAAAGCCAAAAATCCCTCACAAACTGGTAAATTTCAGATCTCCATATCACATGTAAAAATTACAATGCAGCTTATTTCAGCACATTAATGTCGATATGTGCTTGAAACCAAAAAAATCTATTATCCATATTCAGATGGAATGTGTTGCAAGTGAAACTTCCATCAAAGCATTCCTCTACATCAACGTTTTGATAAATTTTACAGGCATTATATTATTGCCTGACATTGGTGTTCAGAACCTCTGGAAACCACGATTTGGCAACTCCTAAATTGCTCTCCATATGCAGAAACTGCCAAAAAATATTCTGGATAAAAAAATCTTGAAAATCTGTGAACTTGAGGAGAATCATTTTTCCGAATAAAATTCATCCTTTTGTATGACTTTATTTTGAATGAAGTTAGCATATCATAATACGCTGCAGGATGAGAAGTACTTTAGTGATGGAACTTTCCATCTGGCTCAAGTGGAATCTATAATTTGATTGTCAATGCCAAGTCATCCACGTGTTTCGTACAAAAACAGTTTTCACTTTTTCTTGGAAAAGTGAAAGCACCACCTGAGGAAACGGCAAATCAATTTGGCGAAAGTCCTCACTTATATTCATTATGCATAGCACTGCGATTTTTTCCGCAATTTTTTTTCTAAGAATTGAAACAGCTGATTGTTAAAGCAGGTGTTTAGCCTTCCACGACTCATACGAAATCAATAATTTCAAATGAGGCGGAGAAATTCAATATAATTTCTCTTTTCCATCAAAAGCGTTTCTAAAATTGAAGAAACACGGACTTTGCAAATTATAAAGAGTCCAGTTACAACCATTTCTGTATTTCGCAAGAAAACTCCGTTTCGAATGAGTACTGTACTTGCTATACAATTGAACACATTAGGAGGAAATTTAATTACGGTAAATACAAATCCTGTGGCTTCCAAAATTATTCAGTCATTTTTCTTCAGTCATCCATTTTAACCCTATTTCATGTATGAATGCTTCGCGTGTTATCGGTCTTGAATGTATGCCACAGGAAATATTCAGGATGGTTTCCGTGATCCAAAGGCACATGTAATGAATGAATTCAACCTTTTAAATTTTAACGGATTCAAAATATTTGTCATGGGAATAAGCACCTGCTTCAACAGTTATTTAACCCTCCAAAAATGACCCGAAAATCTCTCACGGAAATTCTTATTTGAAGCCAACGGTTTCTGTAGATTTCCCGTCATTCCTATTTCGAAGTCGCTCATTGTGCTTTGAATAGACACTGAATTCAAATAATGAGTTGTTTGTGTTGGAAGTGGCTTGTATTGAGTAACGAGTTTAATTTGCCATTCAATAACGGGACTTCCTTTCGTCGCCGATGTGACTGATCTGTTTTTGGAGGGTTAAATAACTGTTGAAGCAGGTGCTTATTCCCATGACAAATATTTTGAATCCGTTAAAATTTAAAAGGTTGAATTCATTCATTAATTTTTTTTTTTTTTTTTTTTTTTTTTTTTTTTTTTTGGCTTCAAGCATTTTTTTTGAGCAGAAATAATTTAGCAAAAATGGATATGAATATGTATACCTTTTTCCTGACGGGAATTTTACCTATGCTTTTCTCAATGATTATATTCACAAGATTCAGCTGGAAATCCTCCGTATATATATATATATATATAATCGAAAAACCCTGTTGGCAAGATTCAATCTTTCATTTTACTTCAGAAAATGACTTGAAACCGGTTTTTGTATCTATATGCAAAATTTGAAACTATTCTACACGAAGTTAACATGTCTTTTTCATATCTATTCAGGTTCAGTCTTTGGAATTCCCAACCGAAGGCTTGAAGAAAAGTTTCAAAGAAGTAAGCTTCACATGTACGGTTTTTGGTTTAATAGAAGTGTTTCGAAAATGATACTTCAAACCCCCCCCCCCCCC
>CAJPEX010000770.1:3693-81553 GCA_905338405.1 Notodromas monacha
GGGGGGGGGGGTCGGTTTATCTAATTAGATGAAGGACAAAAAAAGAGCAACGACGAATGATCAAAGGATAATATAATCAACTTTGCGTTACCCTACCTTTTGAAAATGTTTGATGCAGTACGTTATTTTGAGTTTGTAACTGTTTTTATTTTTCATTGTTGTTGTGGTTGTTGCTGAATGTCCATTTTTTAAATGACCCAACTGACTTTATACATATAGCTTTGATACCTGCGTCAACTGAATGTTTGCGGCTTTCTTCATTTTATTTTGGAGTATCCATTTCCCCCCGAGATGTGTCATCAGCATCCCCTGAGGTCATTCGCCTCAACCCGAAAGAGAAGAACGTTATTATAGTCACAAATGCCACTGTCTAGTGTTTCCAACTCTTTATTTTATTTCTTGCAGAGGCCCCCCCTTTTCTCCCCGATTGAATGATTATTGATCTCTTTGTTTTTCGCATTGCCGCACATTTTTGCTCAATTCTTCGGAAGCGCCAAGAGAGAGAAAAAATTAGGAAGAGCCCGCTGATTCCGCGGAGGTTGGTTTTTTTTTTTGCGTGTGCCTATTTGTTTTGGCCCTTTGAGGAATGTCGAAGAGAGAGAGAGACAGAGAGGGAGAGAAAAGACCAAGTGTGTGTGTGAAGACGAGCAGAATACTGCATAGAGGGTGCTTGGTATGAATCGGTCGGAGAGCATCGGAGGCAGTGGCCCGGAATCCGGACTCACGCCCGTGACCGCGCACAACCTTAGGCCTGCATAATGCGGGCCTCGTGCTGCATCCCATTGGCCTCTTCTTCTTCTTGTTCGTCTTCGTCTTCTTGTTTTCCATTCTGCTTTTCCTTGTGTTGTTGTTGTCGTTTTTTTCTTGTCTTGTTGTTCCAATCTCTTGCTTTTCCCCCTCTTGCACTGTCTCACCGACAAACAACGAAGCAACCCAAGTCTAGCTCTCTCTTTCTTTCTTTCTCTCTTTCTCTTCTCAAGAGTTGAGGGCAAGGGGAGACGAGAAATGCATTCCTTGGCGGTGAAATTCCATACTTTTGGACCGCAAGCGTTTTGATTCGCATAGTAGATGATGTCCCGGAATCGAGTCAGTTCATGACTGAAAAACCAACGTCGTCATCATCATCATCATCAGCATTTGCATGGTCTTTGTGGATGAATGAGTTAACTAGGGGGCAGGTTTAGTACTTCACGTGTGAGACGAGATTTTATTTCATTTTCAGTTTATATATATTTTTTATACCTTGAGTGGGTTCAAGAATTTTTATCCTTCAACTACTGGACTTCTTGAAGGGTTTCGTTGTTCAACTTTTTTGGAAAAGCGGGGTGGTTTTAGTTGCGTTGAATGTGTCTGTCTCTTCCATCAGGTGCAAAGGGTTATGCCGCAACACACTTGGTAGTGGAATACAGTACAATGCAATACTGTACTGTACTGTACCTTGTTTGTTTGTCATCCATCTTGTTGGTTAAAGGCATCTTTTCATAGTTGGAAATTGTTATTACCGTAATCATGCTGTACAAAAGAAGACCACGTTCATTTCAAATGTAAAGGGAGAATGAATGGCCTTGAAAACTCTTTTAAACTTCAGGGGGAAAAAATTGACATTTGCATCTTTCGGATAAAGTATAGCACGCTATCGCTGGTGTTTTGATTTCATCGATATTACGGTAATTTCGAGAAACGATAGAATTCCGATCAATCTTGTTGATGAGGATCGGGAATTTTCCGAGAGAAACGGATATCGAGTGATGGTGTTCAAAAAGGGGGGGGGGGAATGGCTTGACATATTCATTAATACCAACATTTTCCCTAAGTTTCAAAGCTTGCATTTTTATTTTATTGTGTATGCTGGAGAAGATCATGTGGCTCAAGGGAAGACATAACAAGCAAAAGCGGTTTCGTTCATTTTTCTCCACGTCTGGGGGGTGTAAAATACGACTTTCTCGATTCGAGAAAGATCGATTTGTTCGGAATGAACGTGTTTTTCTGGAATTCCCGTAATTTTCATTGGTGTAATTCCCTGGATTCACTTCCCACTTGTTTGTAAATTTGACGCTTTTCACAAGTGCGTTGACTTGTTTGTGTGTTTTTTTTCCTACCTGTCGGAAAAGTAGTGCCCTGAAGGGGAAAAGGATCGTGTGTGTGTGTGTGTATTGGCTGTTCTCATATGTGAGTAACGGTTGAAGCAGCAGCGTTTTGCTCACACGGTGCTTTCCTGGGCTGCACTGGACTGGAAATTGATGCCGTACTTGATGGACGGCTTGCCGGCGGTTGAAAACCATTGTAGAGTAGAGTACAGCATGTATGTGTGTGTGTAAAAGGATGAATGTTGTGCGTTTTCCTTCGCGTTTCTCACTTGGTCTGTTTTATTTCCATCTTCCACCCACTTGTTTTTCTTTTTTTTTTTCCTCGTTGTCTCCCACCACCACCACCACCATCACCAAGGTGAAAAACGGTCCGTTTACTCTTGCCTCGTTTGGCCGCGACGTTTTCCACCAAGAGTTCCCTGCGGATTTCCGAGCAGCAGTGAGTTTGGTGGGATTTCGTGAGGAACATGGTGTGTGCAGAGTATTTTTCGCATTTATTTTCAACTCTTTCCTTTTTTTTCCCCTCGCTAGTATTATTATTATTGTTATTATTCAATGGAAGGAGGAGACACACGGACTGGGGGTGGGTGGTGGTGGTGGAATGTGTGTGAGTTGCGGTTTTTGGTGCAGCGTCTGGTCTGGGAACTAAGACGGCGAGGAGTTCTCTTGTCAGGTGGCTGGTACTTGCTGCTTCCGGTTTGGTTTCTTTCTTCACGCGGCCGCCCCTTCTTTATTTCTATTTTTATTTTATTACTTTCTTCATTTTCCGTCGCATGCCTGTTGCTGCTTCTGTCTTTAATTTTTGGGTTCACCTTTTTTTTTACTTTTTTGAGAGAGGCACAGTTGAATGGGTTTTTTTTGTGTGTGAACCTCACCAGACAGGTTCTTGACCCCCCCCCCACTTCAGCTCGTCTTCTTCCTTGAGAACCCCCCTCTCTTGAAAGGATGTTGGTCCCGATTGAAGAGGAGAAAGAGCTCAGTGTGTGTCTGTGCTGATTTTCTCAAGTTTCCTACAGTGGTTGGGTGAAAAATGAGAAAATGAGCCCGAGTTTGAAGAACTGACTCGTACATTTTATTTTTCCAAGGGGATTTTCTTTCATTGGTCAGACTTGCGAATAATAAAAAAAGGGGACATTGCTCTCTTATCAAGCAATATTTTAAACTTTGGGTCTTGATTCCTCTCATCATGATTTCCAACAATGTTAAGGTCGATCAATCTATTGCCAAAATTTCCGCTTACATTCTTTTGAAGTTTAGCTCCGAAAAATATTTTCGCACTTGATATCAGCAGCAACCATTTTTTCGGTTTTGGCATCTTACAAATAATCAATATAGGCCAACTTCACTGGCTGGGAGACGGAATGCTGAACGCGATTTCTGCGTTGTCGATGGATTTTCTGGTTGCCAAATCAATTTCAAGTGTGGACGAAAGAAAAAACAAAAGGTTGATAAATTCACCGTTGAGATTATTTTCTGTTGGATCAAGTGACGCGTTTTTTGAACTTTCCGTGGTGCTGATACAGTCTGTAAATTAAAGTTTGCCGTTATGGAACGAAAAAATATAATTCGTTTTGGAATTCTTCACTCCGGTGTCGAGTGCTGGAGCCCGGGCATCTAGGAAATCTCAAGTTAGTGGAAAGATTCGCAGGAATGGGAGAAATAATACTTTTTGAAAATCTCGAACGCCAGCCTGTGATTCCAAGGCCGCTGTCGAGAAATTGTCGTGACTGTAAAGACACTGCATATGAAATCATTTTCTCGACTGTGAAAATTTCTCGATATTGAAATTAAAAAAGAAAAGCATGTCTGCGTCCATTATCATATCTGACTAATGGTTTCAGTATATGGGCAATGTCCCTGGTGTCAGTGATTTATTTTCTCAATTTTTATTCTGCGTAGAGAAATTTTCTTTTTGGTTTCACTCAATTTCAGTGCCAAAATCGATATTTATTCTCAAGATTCGAAACGGCGGGAAAATTCCGCATTTATTCCTTTATGACACGTTTTTGATGCGTTATAGTCTGAGGGTCGAACGAAGAGAAACCAGGAAATTGTAGGAAGAAAAATTATAGTCATTCGGCTGTCTTTTGAGTAATGCACTGAACGGTAATTACTCAAGTATTTCCCGATGATTATTTTTTCACGGCTTCTCTTGCCCCTCACCGCTGAAAAATGCAAAATTGTCACGCACACGTCCTTCCATCAGTCATGAATGCTGACGGACAAAATGCCCATATTCGCTCGATTTATNATTCCTATAAAGTTTCCAACAATACATAAAGCCAAGGAAAAGAACCACAATTTTGCAGATCACTTTTCTATTCACGCAAAATCCAGTTCCGCATTCCAACGCCTCCGGGCACATGGAAAAAAAAAACAGGCTTTTATTTCACAATTTTGCGCAAATAAAATGCCCAGGATTTACGGCATGAAAGCGTCTTCTGTGCGCAAAGAATCAACTTTTGCTGCTGCCACGCAGGCACGAGTTCTTCGCAATTCACTGACGGCCGCACCTCAGAACTCAATTCTTCCTACAGCAGTCGCATTTCTAGCACCAACTTATTCATGAATGCCACATTAATGCATTTCCCTCACTCAAACGTGTGCCTCAGTTGGAAGCATTGATTGGTTCTCATAGCACGTCTGTTAAACGCAAAGTAAGTTACCCAAAAACATGAGATCTTCCAAATCCTCCGAAATAAGATGATTTAAAAAAAAATAATGGAGCTAAATAGAATTTTCAGCATTTTGAGTAGATGAGCTTTTTCCATACTGTAAATTGCATAAAATCGTTACTCTCGTTTCCAAGTGATTTTCCTGAACTTCTGGGCTAGCAAGTAGAAAACACACTGAAGAGATTATTTCCTAGGAATTTATCCCGTTATATTGTACTGTAACTCCACAGACATTGAAAACCCCTTAGAAAGATTCAACCCTTTCCACATAAATCTACGCCATTCAGGGGCATCGTGACGAACGCTTCGATAAACCTTAAAAGAACAGCAAAAATATTCCAAAAAAAGAAAAAGAAAAGAAAATGATGCATCACTTGATCAAGAAGTGAAAGAAGCCATCATCAAGTTGAACAGTACACTAGTATACTACTTACAGCTACACTAGACAAGACACAATAGCGTAAGATTTTTTTTCAAACAATTTTTCAACTGTCGGGCAGTATTTATTCAAATTGAGGACGTCGGTTCGTTCCACATCAGAACAACGAGTCGGAATTATTGAATGCTGCTTTCATAAGACATGGAAATGAAAGCACATTTCATTCATTATTTCCTTATTTCAAGAGATCTACTCTCTTTCAAGCTTCTAGATCTCTTCTTTTTTCTTCCGAAAAGCCAAATATTGCTGCATTGCTGTAAAACATCCAAGTAGATTTGGCACCTGTCAACAATTCCAGGGAAAATAAATTCGAACATAGAAATTGATTTTTTAAAAATGAATCAAAAAGTTGAAATCAGCGTCGATGGAGGAAAAAGAAAACTTGGGTATACCGGAGAAAATATCCGGATATCGGGGAGCACACGTGAGAAAAGCCGCATTTTAGAAATCCGTGAATCAATACGGTCGGGGATCCGACTCCGCTGAAAAACACGGGTTGGCAACAGTGGTGATGGTGGTCAGGAGCAGAGAGGGAGAGAAAAGGAGACACGCACATTTCTGCAGCGCAAATATCGCCGTGGGAACTGTGAGGATCTTTTCGCATCGAAAAGAAGAGGGCAAACTTTTCCTCGCAAATTCCCACAGCATTATCATAAGTCACATGACTTTCCTTTGCAACTGAAAGCTTAAAAAAGCCTCAAGAGAAAAACAGAGAATATTCCAACACAAATAAGTGCAGCTCATGCCAATCCAATTTTTTTTTTCTTTTCTTTCCTTTTCAGCCCAAGAAAAGCGCAAAAATGAGCCATCAATCAAAACAGCAGGTGCGTGGAACATTAAATCCGACATTTCGTTTGCAGCAGGGCTGTAATTTTCATGAAGAATTTGTTTCAATCCGCTCCGATTCTTGCAATTACAGATTGAAATAAGAATAAGAGACGAGTTGAAAGTGCGCATTATCCTAAATACTGCATACTTATTCGCACATTTTACAGCTTTTCAGGAGTATGCCCGAGTACTAAAAATGTATTTCAAATTAATGACAGAAAAACCTTTTTTTGTTTTTGTTGATGCGAAAATGTTTGCTCGTCCGATAACCTGTTGTGATCCTGGCAATTTTCGTGGTAGCTTTTTTAAAAGCAGAGAATTGTAGATACGGTAATCGATCCCAAAAGAGGCTCGAAATCATCAACTCAAAGATATTCATACAAATTTACTTCAATGTGCTGTAGGTAAATATACGACCTACAGTTGTAAACCATTCCTCACACGCGCCAACGCGAACAACCCGATATTACTGGTCATCTTCTTCTATTTAAATCCATTGAAAGTACTGTACTGTATTTCAATACTCCTTCTTTCCGAATGCACCATCAGTTCATCCCGACCCAGTCATTTTCCCCATCCGAGAATTTTGGCATCAGAGCATAAAAACATGGGACCGAAAATTAAGCCAGGTCTTTTCAAGAGTCAGCCTTGAGCGAGGTTCGGAGAGTGATTTATTATACTGCGGAGTACGATAGAGTACTTCCCGTTTCCGCGTGGCGGACGTGTCTAGGTTTCTTTTCAATACGGACCCAAGGACGAATGAATCGCTTACACAATTGTAAAACCTTCAATCTAGTTTTAAAATTGCCGCACTATTTTAAGGCGTGACTCGTGAGTTATTGTACGCACCCTAAAAAGCCCACCCCGAAGACTTTTTTCTTTTTCTTTTTTCATCATCGAAGCACCGCTTGTGCAGAACAGTTTCTTAATGCACCAGGAAAAGTACCGAGTTTGGTTCAATACACTACAGTACAGTGCTGTACACGAGAAGCTTTCCAGGACAAGCTGGGTAAGACACGAATTAAACTAAATTTTCAAATATCGTATTCTTCTTTAATCGCCATTGTCTGAACCGACAGGTGTTGAACGATTTACAACAGTGATGGACTTATTCGACAGGGCTTTTGAAAAGTTCAGAAAAGGAGCTTCTCGCGATTCCATTTCATTTCCGCTCTGTATGGAGAGGAAACAAAAAACTTGACTATACTGTGCGTAACTGAATGCTCGAAACATGCGGGTCTGGAGTTGCTCACATTAGAGCCAGAAATTATTCCACAATTAAAATACAGAATTAATTTAGTCCGCTTATGTTTCATCACCATCAATAGGTTGATCACATAGCAAAAAAATAGCAGAAATAAATACTGTACTATTGAGTGGATCTGAATAAGTAATGTACAGTATTCGACTAGATAAGCGAAGATTGATTTTTTTTTGTCTTCCAAGTATGATCCCGGACAAACTTCCTATACTTCCTTTTCTCCCATAAAAATTTCAGCCCAGCTGAGAAAACAATAAACTTCGTCTTCGATGTATCGAAGTGAAAATCCGGGAATACTGTACTTACAAAGCAACTCTGAGGCATTTTCCGGTGTAGTTCCGGGAGTTTTATACTCTTTTTCAACTCGTTTTTCGTTGAAAACGTAAGGCCATTCTTCCACAGAAAAACAAACAAAAAACAAACAGATATCATGCCAACAAAAGACTCACCTCATTTGCGCTTCCGGAATGATGTCGTCAATGACGACAAACACCATGGCCCCGCCAGCAAACGCTAAAGCAAATGGCAGCAGGGGTTCGGCAATACCCACGGCATACGCACCCAGAATCCCGGCCACGGGTTCCACCATCCCACTCAGCTGACCATACCTGCAACGATCGAACCAGAAAATGTATTATGTATCCTCGTCAGAATTCCAGAGAAATAAATGTAAAAAAAATATGGCAGTCTGGGTCTTGACACGAGAACCGAAAACAGCTTTCAAAAAAAAAAAAAAACAGTATGTGGCGAAATGGATCGCGAGGAATGAGATCATCAGTGTGGTGATTCAGACATTCGACCACACCCAACGAAACTGTCGATCAAACGTAACAATGCGCCATTAACTGAACCTAACCCACGCAAGCGAAAGCTAAAAGAAAATGAATTGCGCGAGTCTTTCAGTCCGGTGCGCAGGTTTTTGGAAAAAAGTAACAGTTTTATCCCCAAGTCCTGTGGGTCTATTAAACGTTTTGTGCAAAGTGTTTGGGAGGTGCTGGCTGCGAAGTAATCTTGTAAAGTCAGGATTGTTTAGTTGCTTTGTAAAAAAAAGGAAAATAAGAAAGGAAGAAACATTTCATGAATTGATCAAATAAAATGAAAATGCTTCGACCATTAGAAAGTCTAAGACGACAAAACATCACTCAGGTTGAATACACTTTCGCAACTTGGAATATCTCGAGTTATTCAACTTCAACTCAAGTGTTTCTTTTAAATATAGACAATTTTTCGAAAGGCAGGATTTTTTCATAGAAGCACAGTAAAGATACAGTACTCATTTCTGGAAGTAGTTCATATTACTGCAATTGAAAAAAAAAAACTATTGAAGAATCAATCAAATTGAAGTGCTTCAAAGGTGTTCAACTTTTCCTGGAACAACCTGTAAATGAACATCACCAATCACTCAACTAATGTACCTTTCGTTCCTGATTCGATCATTTGGGAACGCGTAAAATAAACTATCCCACTTCCGATTTTTTGGGCTCATTGAAAATCAAAGTTTACGATTTAATCGATCATCAGATAATTCAAAGCGGGACGCAAGAGTCGGATCGCAGAAAAAGAATATCAAATAAATCCATCAACGGATCAATCAGGAAATCACGGATACCCTGCTCGAGAATCTCGTCAGTCCATCAGCAAACACAAAACAGATCAATAAGTGGAATAAGAGATCACGCAAAAGATACTTTCAGCAGAAACTTTGACAGATGTTTCGAGTTTCGTGGAATTATGACTTCAGTCGAAGTTTTTCCCACGTTGGACGAAAATCTATTCTTTCTTTCTTCTTTTTTTTAATATCGGCAGTACTGTACAATTGATTTTGTTTCTTTTCGTAAACTGTGAATAGAATTTTTAAAAAATGTTCTGCAGTCAGCAACAATGCCATCTGTCACAATCTCGGACAGAGAAAATACGAGAAGATTTCTCTCTACAAAAAAAAAACCGTTAGCTTGTCAGCAAAAACAAATAAACGTTCCTCCCACATGCCATAAAAAAAGAGAAGTTCCTTAAGGTGGACTGGAGCTAGCCGGCTAACCATGAACGCCATGAATGTAGGGAACCTTTTGGAGTCGACTCTTTAAGGTGTGGGTGCAATTTACGGCGGGTGCTAAAGGGTGGCAAATGTTGAACAACTCCCACATTGCTGAACTGAGAATCCGCTTTTATTTGTTTATACCGTACATTAAAACCCGTTGTGGGAGTTTGATCATCAGCATCATTTAATTCAACACGAACCTCCTTCGCGTCCATAAATCCTTTTTTTTATTTTGAAAATATAATACTGTATGTTCATTTTCGATATAAATCGAGCGAATATGGGCATTTTGTCCGTCAGCATTCATGACTGATGGAAGGACGTGTGCGTGACAATTTTGCATTTTTCAGCGGTGAGGGGCAAGAGAAGCCGTGAAAAAATAATCATCGGGAAATACTTGAGTAATTACCGTTCAGTGCATTACTCAAAAGACAGCCGAATGACTATAATTTTTCTTCCTACAATTTCCTGGTTTCTCTTCGTTCGACCCTCAGACTATAACGCATCAAAAACGTGTCATAAAGGAATAAATGCGGAATTTTCCCGCCGTTTCGAATCTTGAGAATAAATATCGATTTTGGCACTGAAATAGAGTGAAACCAAAAAGAAAATTTCTCTACGCAGAATAAAAATTGAAAAAATAAATCACTGACACCAGGGACATTGCCCATATACTGAAACCATTGGTCAGATATGATAATGGACGCAGACATGCTTTTCTTTATTAATTTCAATATCGAGAAATTTTCACAGTCGAGAAAATGATTTCATATGCAGTGTCTTTACAGTCACGACAATTTCTCGACGGCGGCCTTGGAATCACAGGCTGGCGTTCGAGATTTTCAAAAAGTATTATTTCTCCCATTCCTGCGAATCTTTCCACTAACTTGAGATTTCCTAGATGCCCGGGCTCCAGCACTCGACACCGGAGTGAACTTAAGGTTTTGCTTAATATAAAAAAGCAAGGTATTGCCGTTTGAAATTAAATGTCTGACATAGTCGTGGTGCCTTTCAAGTTTTTTGCGCAGTGAACTAGGTTGTCTTTTATTAGAGTTGCCACTTATAATCAACCTTTTTTTTTTCTTTCGTCCACACTTGAAATTGACTTGGCAACCAGAAAATCCATCGACAACGCAGAAATCGCGTTCAGCATTCCGTCTCCCAGCCAGTGAAGTCGGCCTATATTGATTATTTGTAAGATGCCAAAACCGAAAGAACGGTTGCTGCTGATGTCAATTGCGAAAATATTTTTTGGAGCTAAACTTCAAAAGAATGTAAGCGGAAATTTTGGCAATACATTGATCGACCGTAAAACTGCTGGAAATCATGCTGAGAGGAATCAAGGCCCAAAGTTTAAAATACTGCTTGATAAGAGGGCAATTTCCCCTTTTTTATTATTCGCAAGTCTGACCAATGAAAGAAAATCCCCTTGGAAAAATAAAATGTACGAGTCAGTTCTTCAAACTCGGGCTCATCTTCTCCTTTTTCACCCAACCACTGTAGGAAACTTGAGAAAATCAGCACAGACACACACTGAGCTCTTTCTCCTCTTCAATCGGGACCAACATCCTTTCAAGAGAGGGGGGTTCTCAAGGAAGAAGACGAGCTAAAGTGGGGGGGTCAAGAACCTGTCTGGTGGGGTCCACAAAAGACGCCGGCAAGCCGTCCATCAAGTACGGCATCAATTTCCAGTCCAGTGCAGCCCAGGAAAGCACCGTGTGAGCAAAACGCTGCTGCTTCAACCGTTACTCACATATGAGAACAGCCAATACACACACACACACACACACGATCCTTTTCCCCTTCAGGGCACTACTTTTCCGACAGGTAGAAAAAACAAACGAACAAGTCAACGCACTTGTGAAAAGCGTCAAATTTATCAACAAGTGGGAAGTGAATCCAGGGAATTACACCATTGAAAATTACGGGAATTCCAGAAAAACACGTTCATTCCGAACAAATCGATCTTTCTCGAATCGAGAAAGTCGTATTTTACACCCCCAAGACGTGGAGAAAAATGAACGAAACCGCTTTTGCTCGTTATGTCTTCCCTTGAGCCACATAATCTTCTCCAGCATACACAATAAAATAAAAATGCAAGCTTTGAAACTTAGGGAAAATGTTGGTATGAATGAATATGTCAAGCCATTCCCCCCCTCCCCTTTTTGAACGCCATCACTCTATATATCCGTTTCTCTCGGAAAATTCCCGATCCTCATTAGCAAGGATGACCGGATTTCTATCGTTTCTCGAATTCAATATCGATGAAATCAACACACCAGCGATAGTGTGCTATACTTTATCCGAAAGATGCAAATGTAAATTTTTTCCCCCTCAAGTTTATAAGAGTTTTCAAGGCCATTCATTCTCCATTTAAATTTGAAATGAACGTGGTCTTCTTTTGAACAGCATGATTAATGACAATTTTCAACTATGAAAAGATGCCTTGAACCAACAAGATGGATGAGACAGACAGACAGACAAACAAGATACAGTACACTGTTGTATTGTACTGTATTCCACTACCAAGTGTGTTGCGGCATAACCCTTTGCACCTGATGGAAGAGACAGACACATTCAACGCAACTAAAACCACCCCGCTTCTCCAAAAAAGTTGAACAACGAAACCCTTCAAGAAGTCCAGTAGTTGAAGGATAAAAATTCTTGAACCCACTCAAGGTATAAAAAAATATATATAAACTGAAAATGAAATAAAATCTCGTCTCGCACGTGAATTACTAAACCTACCCCCTAGTGAACTCATTCATCCACAAAGACCATGCAAATGCTGATGATGATGACGACGTTGGTTATTCAGTTATGAACTGACTAGATTCCGGGACATCATCTACTATGCGAATCAAAACGCTTGCGGTCCAAAAGTATGGAATTTCACCGCCAAGGAATGCATTTCTCGTCTCCCCTTGCCCTCAACTCTTGAGAAGAGAAAGAGAGAAAGAAAGAAAGAGAGAGCTAGACTTGGGTTGCTTCGTTGTTTGTCGGTGAGACAGTGCAAGAGGGGGAAAAGCAAGAGATTGGAACAACAAGACAAGAAAAAAACGACAACAACAACACAAGGAAAAGCAGAATGGAAAACAAGAAGACGAAGACGAACAAGAAGAAGAAGAGGCCAATGGGATGCAGCACGAGGCCCGCATTATGCAGGCCTAAGGTTGTGCGCGGTCACGGGCGTGAGTCCGGATTCCGGGCCACTGCCTCCGATGCTCTCCGACCGATTCATACCAAGCACCCTCTATGCAGTATTCTGCTCGTCTTCACACACACACTTGGTCTTTTCTCTCCCTCTCTGTCTCTCTCTCTCTTCGACATTCCTCAAAGGGCCAAAACAAATAGGCACACGCAAAAAAAAAAACCAACCTCCGCGGAATCAGCGGGCTCTTCCTAATTTTTTCTCTCTCTTGGCGCTTCCGAAGAATTGAGCAAAAATGTGCGGCAATGCGAAAAACAAAGAGATCAATAATCATTCAATCGGGGAGAAAAGGGGGGGCCTCTGCAAGAAATAAAATAAAGAGTTGGAAACACTAGACAGTGGCATTTGTGACTATAATAACGTTCTTCTCTTTCGGGTTGAGGCGAATGACCTCAGGGGATGCTGATGACACATCTCGGGGGGAAATGGATACTCCAAAATAAAATGAAGAAAGCCGCAAACATTCAGTTGACGCAGGTATCAAAGCTATATGTATAAAGTCAGTTGGGTCATTTAAAAAATGGACATTCAGCAACAACCACAACAACAATGAAAAATAAAAACAGTTACAAACTCAAAATAACGTACTGCATCAAACATTTTCAAAAGGTAGGGTAACGCAAAGTTGATTATATTATCCTTTGATCATTCGTCGTTGCTCTTTTTTTGTCCTTCATCTAATTAGATAAACCGACCCCCCCCCCCCAAATTCCTCTGCGAAAAAAAAAAAATACATATATATATTGAAAGAACGTAGTCGCAAAATTTACATGAATACTCCACTCCTGAAAACAGCCAAAATTCAAGTCAACAGTACGTGTTGAATTCGTTCTAACATTTGTGATCTTCCAAATATTGTTTCGTAAATCAACAGCATCGGGATTGCGTGTTGAAAACGTAGGTAGGCGGCAAGATTATGCACTTTTCACAACTCACCAGAAGCTTCTCCACAGCGAAAATCCAGCTCCATGAAGCGGCAAACTCACAGCCAATCCTTCCGGGAAATTCTGAATCCCGATTCCCAGCGCCAAATTTCTGCAAAACAGACAAAAGACCAAGCCTCATTTTTAAAACTCATTTCCTGCATGTTGAAAATAGCTGAACTACGGTGGCCTTGAATGATGAAAAAAAAGGCAAGAAAAAGAAACCCATGATATTCTTAACGTACACTCGAGTACAATCGTATTGCAATTAATATACAGTACAGTACTGTACTGCACACAAAAACGCGCCTTCACTATAAAGGCTTACAATACCTTTGTATACTAGAGACACACAGAAAAGAGAGACGACGATAAATAAATAAATAAATAAGAGGAAAAAGGTGACCTCAGTCGGCCATCAGACGAGAGAGGGGCTCAGAGCTCTCACCTGCGTCCGCCATTCATCACCCCCCCCCCCCCCACTTCTCCATCTGCATATTCCAAAACCTCAACACACTCCCTCCCCGGAAAAGTACCGCGTGTGTCTGGCCGACTTCGCGAGAAATGAGGTCAGCTCGAGCCTCACCAGGAACTGGAGAAAACCCCAGACGGGGAGACTAACAACAAACTCTCTCTCTCTCCCTCTTTTTCAGCTCTCTTCCATAGGCATTCCATTCCAGAGACGAGCAGGCATTTCGAATCCCAACACCGCGATTCAAACCATCCCCTTATTCTCAGACTCAGTAGTAAAAATAATCTTTCCCTTTCCGAAGGCAGGAAATGCTTCTTATTCGACCAGAGGGAAAATGCAGCCATAAAATGGAAGAGTCACTTGTTTTTCTGCAATCAGCGATGAAAAATTATAGCTGCAATCAACTTCTTCAAAGTGGCTTACACCGATCAGTTTCCCCACGATCTTCCGTTTACTGCATTTCAGTTATTCAACACTCGCACAAACAATTTCATTACATCTCAACGTTTCAACCCATTCCTTTTTCTCAGACGCGTAACTTATCATCCCCTACTAAACCATCCAGCCAGTGGAGATGAAGATTTTCAAGCTTAGATGTATTGTCCAACAAACCTGATTTTTAAAACCGGGAATGTAAGAAAAATAGGACTTGAAAAAAACCTGTTATGAATCTCGTAAGAAGAAAATCTTCCCTTATTGAGACTCCTCGGAAAATCTCATCAACACCCTTCATTAACATTTTAAAAGTTGGCCGGTTCTCGAGTCAACTCTGCATTAAGAAAAAAAAAAACCAGAAATGCGGCAAGTAACTTAAATTCCTCTAATTCAGTATGCGCACTTTCAACCGTCGCTTTTAAATTCGTTAAAAACCCAATATGTGTAAAATTGATAGAATGACCAGGGAACGACAGCCTATTACTCAGTAAAAATTACCTCTACACAAACCAGCCTTACAAAAATTGTGAAATTTATTTTTACGCCATGAAATCAAGGAGGTTCCACGGGGGGATACCCAAATTGTCTTCCGAAATTTGCAAACTCCTAATAATTCTCACGACTGCGTCAAGACTCGGAAAACGTTCCACACACGAACAAGAAAACAAATAAAATAAAACTTGTCCAGCAACAGCCCGTTCTGCCCCTTTGGCGACGACGTTTATCCTGCCATCAAAGTTCACAGAAAACTCCAAAATGCGCCCCTAATGCCTTCAATTCAAAATCACATCATTCCCCCCCCCCCCGACTTTTTTCCCGTGCGAAAATATACATAAATGGGAAGGAGACGTCGACCCGATTGAAAGTGACGTAATGAAGACTCTTTTTTAAACAACAAAAGCCCCCAAACAGACGTAGGATAAAAAACAAACTTGCAGATAATGACGGATAATGAGGACGCGTCGTCCCAGCAGGAAGCCATGCAATTACCGTCTCTCTCTCTCCGCCTTTATTATTTCCACGCAACTCCGGAACTACTTGAAAACAAACGGAACTAAGGAAAATATTTAGAAAAAAAGGAGGAGGGGGGGAGGAAGACGCCTTTTTTGATTACGACGACTATACGCGTCCAGTCATACAATTCCCAAGAACACTCCGAGCCAAGGCCATTCTTTTCTGAATATGCATTTCCCTCGGGGCGTCTCTCTTTTTCTCTTCCGCCCACCACACAAAAATGTAACAAGAATCCTTAAAAGCAGCTCCACCGAATGCAGCAATTCCACCCATCAGCAGCATGACCAAAAATCGCTGACCAGGAAAAAAAAAACATAAAAGCGGAAGAAGAGGAAACACAATTTTTTCATATTTTATTTTTAGAAATTAAAAAAAAAAAGGCGAGACGGAACTCGGCGTGTGCGAGACTCGGCCAAGACAAGACAGAGCAAGTGGGTCGCGAGACGGTGAAAAATTCCGGCGTTCGCAAGCCTCCGCCATCCGGATATCCTCTTCCAACCAGTACCACCACCACGACTTCCTTCCCCGTGTACCTGCATGTACTGTACTTGCAAAGCACAGGAACAATACGTGTTTTCAAAATTCCGACAATCTCATCATCATCATCATTCAATAACATTGAAAATGCTGTCTGATTCTCAAGGTACAGTACAGTACCTACAAATTATTGAAAGAGAGAAATTTGGCAAGTAAACTTCAATTCCTACCACGAATTATGCCTATTTTCAACCCTCAGTCGTGTTTTTTTATTATTCTTCTCCGCAAATTTCAAATCTATCGTGCCTAAAATCGAAAGAACGGCCAGAGAGCGACCAAACATAACTCAGTAAAAATTACATACAGCCAAACAATGATTTTTACAATTTCTTTTCACTTACGAAGTACAGATACTGTACCAACAATACAGTGGTGTCCTCTCTGGTGGTGACACCGGCAGTAGGCATTCCTCAGCGTCCAGGTACAGTATACGACTCTTGAACCGCGAACATTTGTCAAAGTACGAATCTTCGAAAAATGGTACCGCCAAAGAAAACGACATTCGCAAAGGTTTTCCTATGCGCAAATTCTTATCCTTGCCATTTCTCATGCTTTTGACAAACCTAGAACATCGTTCTTTTTTTTTTTGTGCACTCAAACATGCCCTTCACAATCCGGTTCCTCTTTTTGATTTGGGTAAAAATCCAACCTTTGAATATCATTGGCACAATGATGACAATGTCACAAACTGATTGGTTGCATAAAAGGGTTGTCATTACATTTGAAAAATGAAAACGCAATAGCAACGCGTAAACTGTTTACATTTTCAACAGTGAAAAATGAGTCTTCTATTTTTAAAAGACCCTTCCCTTCGTCTTCCATCCATTTCTCAACGCCACCTTTGATAAACCGCCAAAATCATCCTGCACAACCGTCGGTCGGGCCATCACATCGTCGAAATAAGCCCGTTTAATTTTTCAACAGGTATTCATTCCTCTGGCGAGTACGAAAATTGGCCACGGTTTCTGCAAGTACTGCACATACTGTATCGGATAAAACTCATGACTTGGAGCACACGGTGTTTTTAGGCAAACCTGGTACAGTACTGTACTCGAAAAATCGAACCAATGGCACATGAATCGGCGAACAGAAGGTACAGTACTTTGACACCCAGAATCCTTCTGGACCAGATAGTACCATTGCACTCCTCGATAACTAAGTAAACCATAGGATGACTTGAGACGTTTCATCCTAAAATTCCATCAAGGATGAAAAAGCCTCTTCTTGCACACGATTTTAGGGATTATGAACGATGGAATGCAGTAGTGTTCGCAAGAGGGAATTTGATACAGTAAATAAAATAAAATAAAAATCTTCGACAGCAAGAACATTCGGAGCAGGGATAACGTGTCTAAACTTCGCAAGGAAATAAAATGCGATGCTCAGCACACACGACTGAGTGCGGGAACGGGCATTCAAACAGCAAGAACAAAAGACACGTCACTACGTTCTTCCGATCAAAAATAAAACTGAATTCTACATGATGGGAAGTGAACAAACGCCGCACCAGCTCCCATGTCCCACTCGACCACTAATCAGATTGGAAAAGGGCAATTAGCCATCCTTTCATTCAAGTTTGGCACTACTGCTCAGACAGACAACCTTAGTTGAGGAAACGAAAAAGCATTTCGAACAGTCAAATCGTACGGTTTCATTTTCGCAGAATATCAGAGAGGCTGCCAAGTCTGCTGACTTGCTTCCCCGAAAAAAATTCAGACAAGTGTCGAATAGGAAAAAATCAACAAAGGTAAGGATTTCAATTACACGTGGATTCTCTTCACCAATAAGAGATTCGAAGGACAAGAAAAAAAATTCATTGCATGGAGAATTTCGTTCTAGAAAACCCATGTACAGTACAGTAAAAAATGTTTCGAGCGAATACCATTGGACCAAAACAAAAATCGTTATACAGCGAAGATCGTTGTAGAGAGAGAGAGTCACCAGTAAACCTATAGAAGAAAAAAATCCATAGATGATTAGGATTATTTTACTCAAGATTAATTCGTTTGAACGAGAATGTAAACAATTGAAAAAAAAATCATTGGGCCGAGACAATCCAGGCACACGTCCGATTTGAATTTTCCCCATGTGGGCAATTTACCAAGTTTATGCTTTCCGGTAATGATGACAAACCAACTTTCCCGACGACCTCTCTCTCTCTCTCCCTCTCCCTCGAATTCCAGCTTCATACTCGGAAGAATAATTTCAGTGTTTTTATAAATTCCTCTCAGAAGAGCTTACGGCCACCGGTAATTAATTCCGGCATCAGAATGGTCACAGGTTCAGCACTGCCCAATCACTTGTCGCATCTTTCTTCATACAGCTGAAACGGGTTGATGTTATTTTCTTCACTGTACTGTACTGTACTATACTACATTTATTATAATTATTGTTTCCTTCAAACACTTATTCAGTTTCTCTCCCTCCCCCTCCCCCTTAACACCCAGACAGGACATGTTACACGCAATTCTCTCCCTATTTTCAAAACTGGATCAATGGCATGCAGCAGAGCATGGCAAAATAAAAGAAGAAAGGAGAAAAAAGTCGCCATCAGACTGAGTTAGTGTACATGTGCCTGCCTGCCTGCCAACGTGGCGGCGGAAGAACGGTACCATGACGGAGTACAGTACTCTGCAGGACAGCATACCCGGGTGCTCATTCAATTCACATCCTGTTCATCTCGTGCTACTTCTGCCCTCTTCATCCCATCCCATCCCATCCCCGTCCAGCCACCAGACCAGGCCAAGACAAGACAAGCCATTCCTCACATACTTTTCGCTTCACTTCCCTCACTTTTCTCATCATGTGCGGCATTATTCCTCGAGCCTCGCCTCGCCTGCATACAGTACAGAAAAACCCAACGGGTTACAGAACTGCTGCGAGCGAACCAGAGACACAGAATGGTAAGCCATCGGCATAGACGGAAAAGATAAATGCTTAAAAAGCATGAATGCACCGCAAGTGCCCCCGGGTTGCTTGGCGGATACGGCTTTCCAGAATAGCCGGTGGTACACGTGGTACCTCTCAGGATGGTGCCCAGCCCCTACGCTGGACCGTCCGAGAGGTTTAAAAAAAAAAGTACAGTACCATATTTACTCGAGTACCACACGCATCTCTTCTTTCGGAATTGAGAAGAAAAGAAAAAAAAAAGAGGATGCGAGTCCAAGGCGGGTATAACATTTTTTGAAATGTTCAAAGCTTTTGTGCACATCTTACTTGATTCAAACAGGGAAATTTCAAGCGATTTCTACAGACTGCCTCAAAATTGGGAAATGATGAAAAATTCCCCACTCAGTTTGACTACCGTTCAACCCATTAAAATAAACAGTACAGTACTGTATTTCAATTTTCAGTCTTCAGAAATTAGGTGCGCGTTTTCCTGGGGTATACATTTTTATTCCTATTTTAAATTGGAAAATTCGATGCGAATGGTAATTGACTAATATGGTAGTCGTCGTCACACGGGATCATCGTAGTCTACACGCGACTCAAAATGAGCCCAGATCAAAAACAAAGTTACTTTTCCAAACAAAAAAAAAATACAAAAAAAAAGAAATCGTAGGGGTAAGCGTGTCGGGTGGGTACTTCCCCAATGTGATTGCCATACTGCTTAAAACAGAAAAATACAAACAGGCCCCACTAATTTGTACAAAATTCACCCCGCATGAACCCAACGAACCCTGGCATGCCACCCTCATGCACACCCGAAAAGAACCCGAGAGCAGATGGGCCATAAGGTGACGCAGAGTCAAATTAAAATGTCGTTTACCCACAATAAAACAAATCTTCCGGGTGATGGACTAGGTCGAAAAAATATATCATATGGGTGAAAAGTCCCTTCCTTACTTCACAGCAACAGTAGCTCTTTCTTTTTCTTTCTTTTTTTATTAGGAGGACGTTACTGCACGTGCAAAACTATTCAAAGACTTTTATAACGTTCAAAAGTAAAAACAAAAAATAGACTTTAAAACTAGTGCCAAAATTGAATAAAATGAATTAATGAATGAGTGAATGAATCAACATTTGCAGAAAGAGAGTCAGGCCGTTATCCGAAGCAGCCAGCAACAACCGGGTCGTCGACACGTCGTTTCCTGCTTCGATCACAGATAGCTATAGGGAAGATGCTTGAAAACGGAAGTTTGGTCAGAGAGAAAGAGACGGAAAAGGAATCAGTGCCCGAGTTTCCGGCTGCTGGAAACCAGGCCGACGGTCCAGTGACCGAGAAAGGAATTCGTCCTCGGCTCGCACACGGATAACCCCAGAGACTCTCCCAAGTTCCACCACAACCACCACAACTAAGCTCTCTCCAATGGGCAAGTTCACGATACACTGCATATTCAAATTACAACAACAGCAACAACAACAAGAAGAAGATGGGCGGAAATCCGGTCTCGAACCGGATTTTACGAGACTCCCAAAACCCGAGTTCCGTTCCCAATCCGCCCGAGACTCGAAAAAAAAAAAAGATGCTGTCCATCCACCGGATTCAACTAACCCCTTACTGCATTTGTCGTGCATTCCTCTTTCTTTTTCCGACGACTGTACTGTACGTAGAAATCAATCCGGCTTCAAAATAAACTCATCTTCTCAGCTTCTGCGAATGTACAAAGTACGGTACGGTACTGCACTGTACGGTATTTCGATGCAGAATGAGACACGTTGACCAGTGAGGTATGGTCATGTCCAGGTTTACCTTGCCTAGTCGGAAATGAAAGCCATTTCTGCAGTTCAGAATTTTTTTTAACTTTTCAGGTAAAGCAGTGTACAGTACTGTACCATGTTTTCAAGAGTCAGGAGAATCGAGGGGAAAAAAGGCGATGTCGCAATCAAATAACCAGCCGAACGCCTCACTCACCAAACATACCGATTAATTATTTCTAAATAGTAAATACCTTAATCAACCGAGAGTGTGAATCGCAAAAATTCCGGAAATTCAGCACCAATCAAATAAAATCAGTACTGTTCCAAAAATATGCTCGAATAAAGCTTGGAAAAGTTAATGTCTCACAAAATTGTAAACGGGAGGGTTGTATAGCTTTTTTCGACATTGAAAAATAGCACGAGTGTTGCGTGATCAAGGCATCATCTACGTTGTCCAACATTTACCTATACAGCAAGAAAAACGAGCAGCCCTGTGTGTGTAGACACTTTTCTGCATATGATGCACCAGTAGGTGTGCAATACAGTAAACTGCATCAATTGTTGAACGAGCCAATCTTACAAAAACCTGTCTTGACAATGATGCAGGATGATGGGCGTCGGGAGTTTTCAGCTCGTCGAGGCGCTGAAACAGCCCAGTGGGTTGAGTGCGCACTGTACATACTACAGTATAACAGTACTGTACTGTACATAGGTAAAAATAACTTCGTTTTTTTCTTCCCCTGCACTTTGCCCACTTGCACCTGCCAAAGCAAAGCGGCAGACCATTGTGAGGGAGAGGGAGAGAGGTCAGCCCACACAACACTGATGATGTCCGCTCATCCATCACTCACTCACCCCCCAAAAAGAGAAAGTAAGTCTCAAAAACTCAAACAGCTGGTGCTGGTGCTTTTTTCCTCTCCTCCTCCTCCTCCTCCTATAAACATAATCTTATTTTTCCATTTTCCTTTAGAAGAAAAAGACAACTGCGCAGGCGATTCCCCTTTTCCAACACTTACCGTACAACAGGTCTCTTTTCTTCATTACAATCGTCGCCAAGAAATGCTCGTCGCATACAAATACATTACTGTACTGCACTGTATTTCACTCTACAGTGAGACCAAGGCGTTAAGAAAAATGATTCAACACCTTTGAGACTTGGGCATCTCTGGATGAGATGGCCACGCCCAAATTTTTTTTTTCATTTATTATTGTCATTGGTCTCAACTAGTTTTACGCCAATCCCTAAGAGTGTTTTCTCGAACTTCATGAGGGGGTTAGAATCTCATAACATGATTATCATGTGGCAGCTTTGTTTGTTCGTCCAATGCAATGAATGTGAGCATAAAAGTCTTCCCATCTTCAAAAAAAAATAAATAAAAGGAAGCATTCACACAGTTTGAAACCGGGCATTGATTGGATTCAAAATTTGAACGTTTGCTATTTTTCCTCTGCTTGAAGCAATTCTTCTTAGACCACGTCAACTCATTCACAACCAATTTCGTTTTACCCCTGCTGCATATCCGTACAGCATATGCGGTTAACAAAGGCGACATTTTTCGAATTTCCTTGCCCATCAATTAATTTCCAGAAACCGAAAAAAAAAAAAAAAACAAAAGCGTCATCTTCTTTCAAAAATGCTGGCATAATGACTCCTGCTTTGCAGGTAGACTCACAGTCAAACGATTTTGTGATTATTTGTTGTTAACAATAGCCCACCTGTGTAAACAAACAAAGCGGTAATGGGTTCCAATCACCCCCTTTTTTTTTGTCGGTGGCTTTCGATAAACCGGCGATCGCCCGCTCATTGTCCAAAGCAGAGAATAACAACGACAAAAATAAAAATAGAAAGCAATTATGCATCGGTCAGCAAGTTTCTGGTCCAGGTCATCATCATGTTTTTTTCTCTTTTTCTCTCTTTTCAAGTCCGGTTATTTAAAAAAAAAGAAGAAAAGAAGAAGAAAATAAACTCGGTCCGCGCAGGTGCACACGCGCGTGGGAGCACAACATCCGGCTTTCCCTCGGAACTCGTCCAGATCGTATCGATCTTTCGGGATCCGCTCCGTATTCGCAACCACCGGAAACCCGCAGTCGCAAGAAGCGTTAACAAAAAAAGAAAATAAAAATAATGCATGTACAGTAATGACGGAATAAATCTGACCGGCCCCACCTCGTGCGAGTGCTTCTCGAAACATATAATGCTTTTCCTTTTCACAGACCAGTAAAACCAAGACGGACGGACCCTGAGACCCACAAAATTCGCCGACAGTATTTTATTTATGTTTCTTTCAGAAAATATAAATAAAACTTGGGTGCAACCCACGTTTTCAGAAATAATTTGAAAACAGCCAAAAGTCAGCTCTACACTAGCTTGCAAACCACACCGTGGATTTTAAATCCTTAAGTGACAAGGAATCTCTCTCATCCGCTCCAGTGCTGAATTTTAAAAAAACGAGTCTTTCAAGATTTTCTCCATTCGCAGGCCAGACTTTCCCGGAAAAATGTTCGACATTTTTGGCGGCCCACAAAAATATTTCTAATGTAGCTGTGAAATTCCGAGTGCAGCCCAATCGCACGTAATTGCGGTATTCACGCGGAAAATTCCTTAAAAAAACGAAAAAAAATTCCAAAATGCTCAACTTGAAAAAAAGTTTGCTGGAGGATTACAATTCACTGTCGCTCGCCATAAAATGAGGAAGCCCTCTATTGTAGAAGGCGCAAAGAAAAATCACCCATCTTCAAATACAGTAATGTTTATTCTCAATTATAGTGAATGTATCGAATTTTTACGACCAACTAAAATCAATAGCCGAACTATACTTAATTCAAAGTGGAATCAATCCTCGCCATAAGGGCAATCGGTAAAAATGAAAACTGCACAGTGGAAAACTAAATTTTCTGAAGGGATTCGAATTACCAATTCTTTCCACTTGGTTCAGATAATGTTTCCACCGTATTTCCGGAGTCGGGAAAGTAACTGAAACGTGGATTTCTCGCATTTTAGCGCATTTTCAAGTCACGACTTGCACTAAAATTTTCCCCACAAACCTAAGAAAGCCATTATTAAAACCTCGACTTTTGTTATCGGAAAAAAATGTGCAAAAAAAACACAACAAAAGTATGATTTTTGGGTTACCGTTTTTCTCTCTCGAAATTTCCGAATACTGTGCCAGAGATTAAAGTCCCTGGGATTTCTTCCGCAAATCCGCGACCCAAATTTCTCACAAATTCAAGAATCCTTACACAAGTACCTTCGTATGTAGCTGGCTATATGTACTGTTTATCAAATCCACCTCATGCCCTCATCAATGAACGACTCATTCGTCAGTAGACTAATTTTCATGCAGGAACATTTTAATTACAGTACAATCCCCGTTACTCGCTTTGAGTTTCAATTCTTTCCTTCCAATCATTGCAGATTAGTAAAGCATAAATGAAAATAAAATGGAGTGATTACAAGCGCCGAGAGAATGCCTTGGGAATCTTTCCTGACAAGAAGCATGTGTGACAAGGATTGTATTTCTCTACCTGAGGAGACTAAATCCCCTCACGAAAAATGCTTCGGCTGCAGGGGATCAACGTCAATCAGGGGCATCCACAAACTTTCTCGCCGGATTATCCCACATTCCGTGGTTTATTCAAATGAACAAGGAAAAATGCGACAGCCTGTTTCCTTATTCAAAACAAGCAAAGACGAGAAGAATATAGAAAGTAAAAAAATAATAAGACTCGTCAAGTCAACTTAAATGGGGACAGCATTCTCTTTTAATTCGGCGCGGATTCTTGAATTTAAAATGGGACAATCCTTCACTCGAGAATGCCTCTTCCTTCACGATTATTCAAACAATTATATTCTTGATGAAAATTAAAAAAAATTAAATCCGATACAGATATATTTAAATTTAAACGCTATGGAGTTATGTGGGTGATGGTTTACTTCAAAATCATCATCTAAATAATTAAACCTCTCAGAAGATCGTTCTCAATTTCACGATAAGATTCAAGGGACCACATCTAAACTTCATTTCTGCGAGACGTTCTAAATGTACATTCTAAAAATACCGTCTCTTCAAGGGAATAATGCCCACTACTGTACATTAAACTTTGAAGAAGAAAAAACGACACAAAAAAAAAACAGAAAGACACCTCAGAATTATAAAAAAAAACGCAGTAAGTGTGAATTAAATTTCGAAAGGCCCCCAGAACCACGGACAGGAATGAAGAAGGCGTCGAGTGTCGAATTCTGGCGGTCCCAGGGCGCCACATGGCTCCACCGACACGAGGATTCGCTAAATCATCGATCGTCATCCCAGTAAACGTGTATCCAGTGTCACAAAAAGCCCTTCCTTCAAGTGTTCCACAGCTTCTTCATTCCCTTTTTGAAACAAAAAACATACACGGTTTCGCGTATCTACCGTGAATATAACGTCTCCCATTTTCCCCCCATTCTCATCCAGTATTGGAAATTTTCACAACAAAAAGACAAAAGTAGGAAATAAATTGGAGAACAAGTGAAGGCTGGTCTGAAGAATCTGGACGAGTTCCTTTCAAAGTTCATAAAAAGCAAATTCCGGATAAGAAAATGCTGTACTTGAAACGAATTTTCAAAGTCGCGATATATCTCTTAAAAAAAAAAGTGAAATAACATTGAATATGAGGACGCAAGCATCAAAAGAACTTGCTCATGGAAGCCGGCATTAAAAAATAAAATCGAGAGATACAAGGGCTAGGTAAAAAGAAAAGGTTTCCCTCGTCAAGAAGAACAATTTCTTTTCCTTAAAAAAAAAAATCCCAACCGTTTTTTTTACGGAAAGACAAGATTGTAGAGAATAAAAACGTCCAAAATGCATCCCCATTCACTGATTAGCTCAGGGCGTCGAAATAACACGGTTAACTGCAAACCAAGAAAAAAAAAAAATCCTCGCACAATCCTATGCTCGATGAATTTTGAAAGCGGTGTGAAATGTCGAGATGATAAAAAAATAAAAAGCAGTCTAGTCAACGACAACAAACAAACTGGCAGCGAAAAAAAAAAGCCCGGAAGCTTTCAGAAAAGAAAAGAATGTGCATCCCCGAGTTTCCTCGGTGTCGATCACGACACGAGCGGATGCACGGCCTCGACACACTTCCGTTCTACATCCGGTGACGTGCCACGTTCTCTGAGATTAAGAACTTTAGAAAAAAAAACGATAAAATTCCCGCGAGGGTCATTCATTCCTCAAGCTTGACCTCGCAGTTTCAATCCCTTCGAGAGGGAAGCGAAACTCAAATGCGATTTTCCCGTGCGATTGCCATCTATTTTCCTACAGATTTTCTCGGAATTCACGCAAAACCGGACATTAATGCCGAAATGAACTTGGTCCATTCAACCCCACAAGAACCAACTACTCAAGAGGCATTTTCGCACGGCCATTTTGTCCCATTTTTTACATGCTTTTTCCAATTTTTTCCCAAATGCGACCATCATGACAATGAAAAGGCAGGCATAAAAGTGAAAGAAATTATTGAAAACTGGTCATGTCATTGCAAAAACACATTCGACAGAAAACAAAATTTCCATTTCTGCTACGCTCAACGTCGATTTTTATTTATTTATGTATTTTTTTTTACAAATTCTTGAGGAACTCGATTGTAGAAAACCCACAAAATTAATGCACTGAAACGTATTCCCAGTGGGTCATAAATAATACCAAAATTCGACTTCACAGCTTCAGCAGCACGAACCCGTTCAAGAGGAAATTGAAACTCGAACGTCTTTTTCTTTAAAATCTCCCGTTATTTTTTTCCTCACAACCATCCTGAATAATTTGAATGCCACTGCAGTGGGGAACTACAGTTCAGAAGAAGGAAAAAATAAAATAATGAAAAAAACAAAAATCTGGGGCAAAGAATGACACGTATCGAGAAACGTGATCGACACGAATTCTTGTCAATTGCTCGCCTGGATCCAGACTCGAATTCCGCACCTCAAAACTTCCAACTGTACGTGCCAGTGTTGCCAACATCAACATCAGGTGAGATTATTTCAACTACAACTGCTGTACTCGGAATGCGCCGCGAAAATAATAATTGTTTTCTCGGTAGCAAATATAATGATGCCATCAAACGACGCGATTTGCAATCATATAGAACTCCGCAAAAAGATATTTGAATGCTTGAACCTACAGCATCAAAAAAGAAAAGGCGTTTTCGAATTATTTACGCAAGAAAAACATTCATTCTAAAATATCTCCAAATCAAATAGTGACGAAAAAACCGCATTTCGATAATTCTGCAAATAATTTAGTCCAATCATTGTTGAAATATGCACAGCTTTTGTATATTCAGGCATCAACAAGTATTGGAAAAATCAAATTACTAATGAAAAATACGGTACAGTAGGTAAAATTTAAATAGAGATATCAATAGTTTTAATCACGGTTTTGACAAGCAAAATAATGCTCCAACACTCATTTAAAAATACCTTGCCTTTCAAAAATATCCCATCAGCTTTTTTTTTTATGAGGAGAATCGAAATGAGCGTAAGAGTTGATATCGACAGTTGAAAGTACTGCAGGCAATCAATGTCCCAAGTCAGCGGATTCTGTTCACATCTCGGTTGAGGGAAATAGCCAAGCAGTTTCGAATTAAATCAAGAATTATAAAAATCTCTACCTCGCTTGATTTTAATGCCAGTTTTCCTATTACGAGTACTGTACACGTCAGTCAGTCAGTCCGTATGAAAAAATTGACTTTTTCAAACGCTGCACTGATACGGTTTTCTAGAATGCAACCCACAACCTTTTCACACTCATTCGGCAGTTTGGAACAGTATAAGAAATAATGAGAAAAGAAGAAACCGGTAAAATTACAAGGGGGCAAAATCGGTGAAAATCATTGAAATGAAAACCGGACAAAAACTGGGCAACAGACTTCTTAAACTAAAAAAAAAAACTCTACAATGCACCAAGTAATCGCTTCTCTAAACCCATTTCTGTGTGCATCTCGAATGCTTTGCAGTTCCAAAGCGAGAAAGAGAGAGAGAGAGAGATAAAGACCCCATTAATTAAAATAACCCAGCATTTCCGGCCAGTTGACTAAATTGCTTCGTCGTCAACACTGCAACTGGCAAGTGTGAAAAACGGGACCCACCCGAATCCTGTAAAAAACGATACCGACATTCGACAGAGAGCTAAGCAGCATCAGCAGCAACAACAACAACAGTAGTAGCAGCAGCAGCAGCAGCAGCGGCGGCGGTCGAGGCGGCGGCGACGGCAGCATCCGCCCCAGCCCCGAGAATGGCCGCCACAATCTCGGCGCCGGATCTCGGCCACGGCCTTCCCGGCGCATTCCTCCAGCCTCGCTCTCACCCGACCTCATTCTTCCTTTTCCTCATCATCCTCCTCCTCCTCGATCATGTCCCTCCTCCTCCTCCATCTATCCATCCATTTCTTCCTACCTACCTTCCTTCCTTCCTCTCCAGATCGTCTCCAGTCACAAGGCATATTCACTCACTCTGAGACTCCTCTCGGTTTAGCTCAGCCTAGCTGGACTGAGTTGGGTTGGGTTGGGTTCAGTCCGGTTCAGTTGGGTTGGGTTGGGCTGGGCTGGGCCGGACTAGGGACTTGGACTGGGGTGGGTTTGGGTCAGCCGCCCATCAGGAAGCCGGAAAGTGAACCGGATTTAGTCGCCCGCGTCGGCGAATCCCGGGCACGCCCTTTATGGCAGCCCGACGTCCTAAAACACCCGCGTGAGGTCGAGCTCGAATCCCAGCCCACATCCAATGTATCTATCTCTCTTCTTATCTACCAATCAATCTATCTAGCTATCTTTATATCCAACTATGTATCAACCTGTACTGCATATGTGCAGACAGAACATCTAAACACAGTACAGTACTGTGCGGAGAAAAGTACAGCAACATCACCTACACCTGCGAATTGATAAATGAAAGTACTGTACAGGTACTGTGAGGCCAATCAATGCAGGCCTCACAGCTTCAACGCCCGGCCCAGTTCCAGCAGTTTTTTTTGTTGTTGTTGCAAAATTCAGGCATATTTTTGAAGGCGTTCTCCACCATTGAAGGGGTTTCTTTCCTTCCTTTTTTTCCATCACCTGCTCTTTGCTTGCCGATATGTGAAATAAAGTCCAGAGTACAGTACTTGGAACGTGTTTCTTTCAAAATTGAGGAATTTCATGTCCTAGACCCAGACTGCAGCCATTCTTTTTTTTCAGCATTCCACAACTTGAATTCGTACTTTCCCCCGCCCATTTCTGTTGATGCTCATTTTCACACACGGAAAATTCCGCATCGGAACCACCGATTGAAAAGCCCTCGTGCAATTCACTACCTTCATTTGTTTTGGCATTAAAAAACAAACAAACTGAATAACCTAATTTAAAAACGGAGCCTGTCCATCTATCTCTCTCTCTCTCTAGCTCTTTTTAGGTTCCACATTTGCAGCTTTCTCGCAACGTCAGGGATGTCCGAGGCTCACTTTCTGTCCATCACTTGCTTCTTCATTTCCCTCAGCTTGTCCGCTTCGTGAAGCTGGACAGCCTGGGTGGCGACGGACGTCCGGTGTCGTCATGTCAGTTCCGGTGTCGGGAAGGTACAGTGACCCGGAACTGACCTCGATTCGTGGCAAACGAAGGAAGGAGGAAACGAACGAACGAAGAGAGGAAGCCGTTAATGGGGTACTTGAAGCGTGCCCCCGGGGAAACGAGGGGTTTTCGTTTCTTTCCGGTCAACGACACCATGTTTCGGCCCTTTCCAATACGTTCTCTACAATTACTTTTTCTTCGCATAAATCCAGGCAAACTCAACATTCAAAGTGGTGAAATCGGTCGAAGAGGTACAGTAATTTCACACTTATTTTTTTTCCTTTCGTTTCTTTTTTTTTTAAATATCGTATCACAGGTGAAATACACGATCAAGAGTTGAACGCTTCAACAGGCATCATTCATAAAGGAGCATTTTTGTCATCTTTGAAGAAAACAAGAAAAAAAAACCCGCAATGGAAGGATGGTATTTTGAACCCCTTGCCGTTTGAAACACAAGTTGTGTAATTAAAAGCTCAAGCTTTCTCTGTTGAGTCATTAAAAATTGTATTTAAATAAAATCTTCCGCAAAAGCGAATGGCGCTCAAGTTTTTCTCTCTTTAGCAGCACCTGAAGTAATTACTGTATTGAGACACGTACTCCATAGAATTTATGATGCTCAGTACTGAATACCGTAATATCTTTTTTTTTAAATCTTCTTTATTCACGAAAATATATTTAAAGTTATTAATTATGGAAACAGAAAAGCGGGTTTAGGGTGTTGGTTTGAAATTAATCCGGATTCCATTATTAAGACAGAAAGTAATCCAACCAAAAATGTGCACTTTCTGATTTCTTCCAGAACAAAATGTGTGCGAGGAAGTACGCTTCATTTTTGATTGAATACCAAGCATGTGTAATGCTGTACCGTGTACCTTGTGATCCTTTCAAGATTCCGCATCCCAAAACAGCATTAAAAATAAAACAGAATCCGGACACCAGCAAGCATATTTCAAGTCACACTCCTCACAGCAAAAGGAGTTGTAAGTAAATGCAACCAAATCCCTCAAATCGAGGCCTCCTTTTCCGGTCGGTCGTTCCAACTTACATTCATTTACATCCCACGACGGAGGACCAAGAAAAGAAATATACTGTACAGTACAGGTAAGAAAGCGGTAAAGAGGAAAGCATTTTCTTCACCTCAACGACGAGGAAGACAAAAATAAAAAAAGAAAAGAGAATAAAGGACAAGAGGGGGAGGGGGCAGAAAGTGGCGTCAAACTGCATTCCAACGGAGGTCGCGAGACACTTTTGCCTCCATCCGTCCGAGTCGTGACCCCGGCCACGTCTCAACAACTTCCCCGGCCACTTTGGAAAGGGAGGCAAATACTGTACTTTCCCGTGGAATATACGACGGGTCCAGCAAACGTCCAAGGAATATAAATTGAAGTAACCGGCATGCGATTGAGCTGAAAAGCAACTATTGTTCAGAAAAACCATTCTGTGGCATAAAAAAAAAAATCAGCTCTGTTTGACATATTTTTGCAGAAGTTTCCAAAGTGGCCCAGGCAGCTTTCGACTCTCCATGGAAGCAATGAGGCACCCATTTTGCAGATATTGTTGGCGTAGCCCAGATTCTCCTTCAGAATTTTTGAAATTTACATGGCATAAATGCCGAAGGTTGCATCCAGGTCTTCCAAGGTAATTCCGCCCCTTTCATCAACAGCCGCCAAAGAGGCGGCCAATAGGCGGCTGTTGATGAAAATGGCGGAATTACCTTGGAAGACCTGGAGGCAACCTTCGGCATTAATGCCATGTAAATTTCAGGAATTCTGATGGGAAAGCTGGGCTACAAAAAAAAAAAAAAAATCTGCAAGAAGGGCGCCTCATCTTTTGAGTGGAGAGCAAAACTCTGCCAGGGTGAATTTTGCAAAACATTCACACAAAAAATTGTCAAATAGGGCTGATCATTCCATGTGCCAAATAATATGTTTTCCCTAAAGAATATTTTTTTCAGCTCAA
This sequence comes from Notodromas monacha, assembly GCA_905338405.1. NCBI lineage: Eukaryota > Metazoa > Arthropoda > Ostracoda > Podocopida > Cyprididae > Notodromas > Notodromas monacha. The sequence continues at coordinate 34,794 of CAJPEX010000770.1, forward strand.
TTGTACGCCATTTTAATTAATGNCAAGAAGGGCGCCTCATCTTTTGAGTGGAGAGCAAAACTCTGCCAGGGTGAATTTTGCAAAACATTCACACAAAAAATTGTCTAACAGGGCCGATCATTCCATGTGCCAAATAATATGTTTTCCCTAAAGAATATTTGTTTCAGCTCAATTGTACGCCATTTTAATTAATGTTCTGAGAACTTTCGTTAGAACCCTCGTAAGCTCGGGTAAAAAAAAAAAAATACGAGATGGGCATCACCCCTTTTGCGTAAAGAGCAGAAAGCTGCGTAGTCTTATGCAAAAATTTGATGAAAAATGTCGAACAGGGCTGATTTTTTTCTTCGTGCGCTAGAGATTGTTTTTTTTTTCTGAACAATAATTTTTTTCAGCTCAATCGTATGCCATTTCAATTTACACCTCGAGAACATTTCTAAGACCCCTTCAGCTCAAACTTCCTCGAAGTGATTTTCTACATATTTTCCTCGTTTATTTCTTTAAACATTCATAAACTTGAATTTGTAAAAGCTCGGGATTCGATAGGTACATAATAATCCAATTCTCACGCGATGAACAATTTGTAATAAAAAATGCGAGTCGGAAAACTCGAGCAGAAGATGACAAAGCAGACTCAATAGAGGGCAAAAGTTTCTGCTTTGCAAGGCACATTGCAAATCCAACTCTCAACAAAAATAAAGTTCGCCGACGATTCCAAGTCAATATAATTTGATTCTCAACGACAAGCAGTCAACTTTTTTTCGAAATATTTTTCGGAAGACATCTCAATCACAATTCCAGCGAAGGCCCACATGAATCATCACATTCCAAATGAAATCAACTCCTACGTAATTACAGTATAACTGGATTTGAAAATCTTATTTAAAGATACTGTATAAAAAAATGAAATGATGTCGAATACAGTATCTTGGATGCGCATGGAATTGCAGCAAATGTCCTTTACCTATTTCAAATACATTTCTCAAGGAATCATCAGCAAAAAAAAGAGGTTGACTTTGCCAAAGACACTAAAAAAGGTTCAAGAGTGCGCATTTTTTTGGACCATCCCATGAAAAAACATTTTCGCGTTTGAATCGAAGACAGTCCATGATTTTCTTGTTAAACTCCTACAAGTAAAAATCGATTTAAAAAAATATTTTCAACTACACCCGTCAAACGTGAACGTGAACCAAAAATCCACGTAATCATTCATGATCATCCAGAAAGGTCGTCCAAGATTCCCAACACATCTTCCTCCCCAAACGGGAGACGACGAGTCGCTTTGCAATCAAAATTAAATGCAAATCTACGGCTGCCTTTTTTCGTCATATGCAGCACTGTCGACGTCGACACCGACTCAAAGTCCTTGCAAATTGAAAAGGAGGCGTGAAAGAGACAGAGAAAACATGTCGCATCGTCGTCGACGTCGGTCGGTGTCGCGACTGTCGCAATATAAAAGGAGTCAAGAGACACGGTTCGCCTCAATTCGCTCTTGTTGCCAGGCGTCGGCACAAACGACACCGTCATCCTCGACGTCGACGTCGTCCTCGCTTCCAACAAGAAAAAAGCCCGACAAGGGCTACCACAAAGTTCAATCAAGCAACGCTTCGTCCCCTAATCTGCACACAAGTTTACTTTTCCGGACTCGAAAACCCACAAGGCTTACAATAAAAAGTGTGTTGAAAACGAAAAGAATTCATTTTCCACGCAATCCTCATCTTGCAAAAAGTCCAATCCCATGGTACAGTATTTCATTTTCCAACGGAGATTTATAATTTCAAATGAGAAACAAAAACTGCGTTTTTTTCTACAACTCCGCCCACCCGCAAAAGTAAGCTTCGAGTGAAATTCCAAATCTAGGCAAACCCCATTCAATATCATAATACTGCACTAGGTTTTGAGGGGGTGGGCGAAAAGAAAACTTAAATTCAGTAGGGGGGAAAATTAGGGTATCGGTATGAATTGGAGACACCATCGCCTTGAGAGTTTCATCGCATAATTCTGAACTATTCAATCATCTCCTCCATTTCTTCCCATACTTTTGAATTCAGGGTGAAATTCAACCCTTCATCAGACGAGTTCACAAATTACTGCCCACTGCCAATATTCCCTGCGATACTGCAGAATGGAAAACAATTGCAGCTATCCTCGCGAAGCAACTTGACAATTTCGGCTTCGTTCGACATGTGTCTCAGACTCAATCTCAAACATCCTTTTTATTTTTAAATGAATGGCGAATTCAAGGCATAAACGTGTGCAAAATGAAATATACCATTTGCATCAATGCACGATTCCTCCTTAAAATAATCTGAGTCACAAATATGACAGACCATTCAGAAAAAAAAAATAAGCAGTCCTTTCATGAATAACTTGACACATGATCATATTCCTTTGCAGAATCTTTCAGAAATAATTTCGCGAAGTAAAGAAAATTTATATAAAAAAATAAGTCATTTGAATTGAACAATCCGACTTGGAATTGAACAATAATCCGCATGCCGACACGCCAAGAAAAATAAGAAGGATAAAAAGAATGAAAAACAAATCGACGTTCCATGCAGCATGAATCATTCAAGAAAACGCAAAAAATAAAAAATAAAACCGTAAAATATACTACAATATAATACAAATAAAATGAATACAAGCAGCATCGCTGTCAGCCCACTCCCTTCGCCGCGACTGAGGAATCCGACTCCGAGAAAAAATGGTGAAAATAAAAATCCGCGGCGATTATTCTCAGAGCCGGATGCAAATTACACAGCAGTACTGGCGAGGTTCTTTTCCAGCAATCCTGTCTCTCGCCATCACTCACGGCATAACCTGACACGCGCAAGGACGTGGCACAGTCGGGACAGGAAAATTAAAATGTAAATCCAACAAAATAATAAACGTACAGTATATTTAAAAAGAAAAAAAGACACACAAGAGGAACAAAACTCCGCAAAGACCGGATCTGATTCGACGCCTGACTCTTGACGGGGTCCGCCACAATGCCCCGGGCAACAACTCGTCTCTCGGAAATCATCATCATCATGGACACGAATAAAACAAAATTACAATGAATAAAATGAAATTAACCACAAGTTTTGACAGGTTTGCCTTAGACAAGCTACCATTGCTGGTGCTACTCGGCCATTCACGTTACAATAAAAAAAAGATTGATGAACTCTTTTACAGACAGATCATCTCGTTCAGACCATTACAGGGATGCCACGTTTCTGACCAGTGTAAATGTCTCTCCAAGACAGTAACATTTTCTTCAACTTGTCGTCGATCTGTTTGTTTTTCGGCGCGTTATCAGAATTTGCAGAGAATTCCCACTTGGCCCGTCAGTTGATAGAACCAGAAAGAAATGTCAAAAAAACTGCTCATGGATAAAGGTACAAGTCCTAAAACCGCAGAAAATACACGATACTCTTTTGGACGAACGAATGGAATTCTTGGGCACAAACTTTTCGTTAATCAATTGAGAATGCTAAAAATTTGAAAACTACAGATGAAAATGGCTTAAAATGCAGCAGTCGACAAAAAATGCCACGTGCCAACCGAAAGGATCCTCGTCGAAAGCAAAAACGGGAGCATGTTTTTTTTTTTTTTTTTTTTGCTTACTTCGTCTGTATCAAAGGTCCATGAAGAAACTCATTTTCGCATATTTACATATTGTCGCTATGGATTCACGATTCTTCTCCTCACGATAAAAATTTGTTTTCCTAAAAATCGAGGAGACGTGTTTCAATTTGAATCTCTCCGTGTCCAGATGTGAAGTAGGGGTTAATTCAAATTCGTCGGAATAAAGAGAAAAAGGGGGATTCGTAACAAGTACAAAAAGGGGGGGAAACCCCCTTCCCCCCACCGAAATTTGTGCCTGCACCCGATGAGGAGCTCAGCTGACGCGGAAAACTGTCTTTCTTTCCCTTCCGTCCGCCAATCCTTCGTTCGTGTCCCATTCAGACAACATACTCTCTCGCTCAAGTACCGGCGTCCACGCTCACCTCAGTACCCAGACTGACACGGAAATGACACACAGTACTTTCCCCAGGGTTGCCGCATCCCACCCGACACTTGCTCAACCAACTCGCATTCTTCATGCCATTATATAAACTCGTGCAAAAAAATAAAAATAAAAGACATGATATGCACACGTTCAACAAACCCAAGTGACATGGAAATTTCAAGAAAAAGGCAGCAGGACAAGCGGAACTAAAGCACTAGAAAACGGTGGTTTCCGTGATTCTAGGGGAAGGAAAATTTTCTGCACTCGCGCTGTGCCCCCTTATGCAAAGAGTACACTTCGGAAAAAGGTTCCACGAGGCGACTTCTAACACGAAGTGAACTTCTAATATTGTAGCAAGACTGAGTTTGCTCCGAAGTGACGAACTGTCTCCGTTACAATTTTCAATGACTGCAAACCTCACGAAAAACTTCCACCTTTCGCCTCAACATAGCTTCTCAAGCATTGTACACCCCATTTTTGCAAGTTTTCTGACATAAAATGGCCAAACTCACCTCATCGATGGTAGAAAATAACATTGCCGGACAATGATACTGTACCTAAATAATATCATTTTGCAGTAGTAAACATACTGTACATGTTTGAATACCGCAACATTCGTCCACATAAACAGAAAGGGTTCTCATCTATAAGAATCATCTCAGACCTTCAAATCTTCTGAACCAGTGTTCCCCAACCTTTTCGGGCCTGCGGACCAGCAAATTTCCACAACAAAAAAAGTTCACGGACCAGCAAATTCCCAAAAACTTTTCTGCGGACCAGCAAAGTTTCATAAAAGTTTTGAAGACTTCCTAAAGTTTTGTTAGAATGTTATTAGGCAGGTATTTAAAAGAAAAGTGCAGTTAAGAATTCCATCAAACAATTGGAAAGGTAGGCTTAGAGAAAGGTTTCTCAGAATGCAAAATTGATATATTTTATTTCAGCAGGTGAAAATTTGTCCGAAGTGTCGAGAAAAAAAACAAATTTTCTTTTCATCTGATAATTCAACTGCCATTGTCCTTCCGAAATTTTACGTGAAGAGAACAGACTTCATCCCGCCTTTTTAATGAATTTATTGCGCTAAAAATTTCCCACGGGTTGAGGAACACTGTTCTACATGGGTGTTGTGCGGATGTTTTTTTTCTTCTTTCAACCTAGTTCCAATACACAGTATCCGCACCCTGAGCCGCGTTGCCCAGAGTTGGTGACCTCACGACCGCATACCTTTACAAAGGGTTTGGCATCATTCCCACAAGTCCATAAAGCCTTCAGCAACTGCATGCTTCTGAGCTTTTTCATAGTTGGCATTTTCTCTTTTCACAACATTTTATTAACAAACAGCAGAATATACTGTAACCCATACCTCGTCTTATGTTGCGAAAAAGGAGTCAGTCAGTCAACTTCCCCAAGCATTTGGTAGCATGCATCCTTTTAAATAAAACTGTGTTTTTCATCAGCTATAGTAAACGAGACAATGATGTACTGTACAGTGAAATACCGTTACAACGAAACCGTTGGGACCAGTAAAATCTCTTCGTCGTCCTCGACGTCGAAAAATTCGTAGATGAAAAAACACTTTAACCATTGTGGCTATTGAACAGGGACCTAAAAACTATTTTTTGCGATCGATTGTTCGTTATAACGACTTCATACACTGTATGTATTCATACAGGTCATTTTTACAGGCGTTCATCAAAGAGAAAATGTAAACCTTCCAACATGCAAGTCATTTCTAGGATAACCAGGGACAACATATATTCATACGGTATGTACTTTACTTGTATTGAATTATGTACATCATCAAAGAGAGAGAAAAAACATGTTGAGGCATTTTATCTTTCCTAGGAATACCTGTTGACATGCAGGGAAAAAGTTTCAGTTAAAACGGATACGCGATTTTTTCAAATGTCCTTGCTAAAATTCCGTCGAAAATTCCGTTTTTATTATTTTCTCGAAGGGTTCGATATAATGAATTCTTTCGAGTTTCCAATAACTCAGTATTGTATCTTGTTGTTTTGTCTCACATGATTCCATTGAGACGATCAGTACAGTGCGAACTGTATATCCTCTCCAAATATTATGTTCAGGTGAACCAGGCTTTTTTTTCTTCGTTTAAAGCTCTCTAGAATATACAGTACCGTATATTGTATACAGTATATCTCTCCCTCTTACTTTTCCACACCCGAGTCTCAGTCTCTGACTCTTGAAGGCAACCCTGGCTTCAAACACGGGTTCTTTCTCGCTCTCTCTCTCTCTGTGTGTGTCTCTCTAGACAGGCAGCAGCTGGAGCCGTGGGAACGGCGTTGCGAAACAGTCGCCAGGCATCGCGAATCTCCAGCCTCATTAGCATATCTTTTTTCCCCTCGCGCCTAAAAAGCCTCCACGCAACCCAATGCTAATCCGCTATCCAACTTCTCTTCCGCTCGAACTCCATCCGCGGGGCTTTAAACCGATCGAGGGAATCACGCCGAGGGAAACACAGTACTTGTACAGTATTCAACATACTGTACTGTACATGGATGTACAGTACCATATAATTTCGCACCGTCCTGATATTGCACTCGATTCAATTCATCTGACTCACAGCGGACGGAATCAATGTACATCAGTACAGAACCAGCACCAGTTTTACTGTACTTGCTCGTTAAAATGGTCCCATCCATCTGCATTTTCGATTGAATCCAGCTTCAAGGCTGCTGCAATGGTGTCAATCTCAACAACCAAACTGACCTCAACCTTTTTCATCACCTATTTAATCCAAGTTGAAAAAAAAACACCCGAACAAACTTACACTCAACTCATGCCGAAAACGTCATACGGAACATGAACTTCAACTTTACTACAGTTGAACCTCGATAACTCGAAGCTCCATGCATCAAATCAGGATGAATTTTCCCATCCTATTTAAAAAAAATATATATATAATTCCATTAGTCTCCGTTTTGAGTCCTTCATACAAACAATGCAATACAGAACTTTCTTAACTTGCGGGATCAAATACCTAAAACTCTAATTTTCAGCAGGACTTTTGGCAATTATTTTATTAACGCAGAAATGATAAAGTGTGACTAAAAGTTACGGAAGGACGTGAAAGAATAATTGAGCAAATGAACCCATGCCTCCGAGTGCAGCATCCTGTCAACTCATTTGACAATAAATTTAAAGCCCAGAATGCCAACAATTAGAATTGACTTTAATTGTTATTTCTTTGTCCCAACAAAAAAGCTTGTTTCCCCAACTGGAAACTTGACATTGGAAACGTACCTACGTCAAATGTTTGTGCTAATCCCTCGAAGTTCGTCTTGAAGAATTTCGACTGTATAACCACGTCATACCGAATCCAATACTGTATTGCACTTGCATGATGACAAACCCAACACCGCCGTCAAAAACTTGAATTAAATTTAAAACTCGAGTTGTAACCACAGCAAAACTCTTATGGGTCGAGAAACTACTGAAGTACATCAGGATCTGAAGCACTTAAATTAATTAGATTTAAAATATCCTAACCAAATCGATTACCAATATTTGATACTCCGAAGGTAGGTTTCCGAGTGAGCAAAGTTATGCAGATGCGTTCTGCAACTCTTCCATGTAAGAACCTGAATACAGTATTTCGGAAGACCCATAATGTGTTGAACATCATTTTTTGAACGCAAATAAAAATGAGGATTAAGCCATTCCCTTCTTTTCTCGAGCACAAAAAACATTGTTTGGCGAATACAAACACAGAACGTAGAAAAAATAATCACAGAGTCTACCTTGAGCTAGCAGTTCATCAGATCCCAAGCAAACACAAGTAAGACTCGGAGGAACACAAAATGAGATTTTTCAATACCCACGCAAACTCTACATTAGTAGAGACGAAAATCAAAACATGAATAGCATATTTCAAGGTAATGTTTTGAAGTAGTCGCATTTGAAAAAAAATACTTGAAAATTAATTTCGGGGTTTTCTTCTCTTTCTTCATTTAGTTTCTCGACATTTCAGTGGAAAGGTGAATTTTTACATGAATAATGAATTCATTGAGCATAATATAAATCGATAAAACTAGTTTTAAAAAATTTACTCGGTATTGCGTCAGAATACAGTCTTCCGGCGCGAAGTTTGTTCATCAGATTCCCAATTTGACATAATTAACAACTTCAGCGTTCATTTCCCCCGATTATTTTGTCCTACGGTTGAAATTCAGAAATTCGTCCGTAGTTTAAAACGAAGAACTCATTCAAGACCTTCAAATTAACAAATTGAAGAAAACAGAAAGGAATGCATGGTTGGCCAACTGCTTTCCCAATTTTCTGCAAGATATGAAAATTAAAGGCACACCTCAGCCGTCTGAAAGATTTGGCAAGACCCCAGGAGAAATATAAAGAAGAGTAAAATTAATTTTTGTTCCAACGAAGTTCTCCAATTATTATGGTGCACACGCTGAGACATGAATCAAAAAATTCATCCACGGAACGATTCCGGGAATGCAAAAATTCCTATCCAACACGCTTTTTCCTAGAATAGTTTTCAGCAGGAAACTTCAGTAGCATACGAGTATTTTATCGGAAATTCCCACGCGATTTTTCCTCCCATCGGCTGCTGCCATGATTAGTTGGCCATTTACCCAGTAAATGAGACGATACGGACGGAGAACCGACGGGTAGAAAAACACCGGCTTCGCAAATACCGGCTCGCGAAAGATCACACGCTTCACGGACAAAAAACCGTACTCAACAGATATATTGCCCGTCCATCAACTCATTCCAACTCCTCAATCGCGGAAAAGAAACTAAAAAAAATTGGAAACGTTGTTAGAAACGAATTATCGAGCTTTTTCCTCGTGTTCAGTTGGTGAATGAAGAATCAGCCGTAAAATCGACTAATTAAGAGAAAACATAAATACTGTATTTCGACCCGTGATCGCGGAAATCCCCGAATTTCCAACCCGACAAAGAAATCATGTGAATTCCCGAAAATTTTCCAACACGTACTGTACAGTACATAAAATCAAGAATAATAACTCACCGAGCATTTTCAAACGTAGCTGACGCAGTTTTGTTCACCGCAGCAAACGTCACCCCAACAGCAAGACCCTCTGCAAGGAGAAAGTCTTCAAAATTATACTGAACTTCAAGTTCTTCAACACAAAAATGGACCAAAAGTAAGAGAACATTTTCTACAATCGAATTTTTCCCAACTTCGACTAGGATTCGAGGGGATAAAAAAATGCGTGAAGTTGACGAAATACACGATGGTTTGGCTGCACCGTTACAAAGTATAATTGTTCCCTTCCAGACAAATGCAGATCATTCATCTTGGAATCATGAGTAATTTGAGGATTAGAAATGGAGTACTAATATAACTATCTAACCGAGACTCGTTCAAAATAGGGCCAATCCAAATAAAAAGACCAGGTACACAAACGATTTTGTTTCGGCGAAATCAATCTCGTGAGTCAAAATAGTTTTCCCCACCTTTTTGGGCCCAAGTTTACATAAACTTTTTGCAGACCAACAAGAAATTTATAAAACCTGCCGTGAAGAATTCCAACAAAAACTTTTACTTTATAAATTAATTAATTTATAAATTAATTAGTATGTGAGAAAAAGAAAAAGCCAACTTTTATTTTTCATCAAATAAATTCAACTGCCATTGTCTCTCCGAAATAGATAACAGATTCAATTACTACCTTGGATACATTTTTTAGTCTGAAGAAAATTTTCAGAGGACTGGAAAAAAAATTATTCTGTGGACCGGCTCCGGTCCGCGGACCACAGGTCAGCCCACTGGTCTGAACTGCGCAGTTAGGTTCGATTAAACTAAGGTTACGAGAAGTTAACTTGAACTGAGCCAACTGTAATTATTCAAGCTCCAAATCGAATAAAGTTTAGTTTGCCGAAACCAGGATAAGTCGCCCTTTTCTCGCACTGCCACTACACCCTGAGGTGGTGGTGGTGTACAGAAAGGTGATTCAATCTGAATCAGGGAAACGACAGTCGGACCTGGGATGTTGTGAATGGTGATGGCCACGATGAGCAGCATGACGCGACGCCAGCTCACGCCGTGCTGAGGGACGGAGTCCGTCTCTGGCTGCAAATCGCCGTCGCTCATGTCCAGCTCCCCGCTTTCCGCACGCAACAACGGGTGGTTCTTCGCTCGCCGTCGCTGGCTCAACTCGCCAGCAGATCCGTAACCTGCAAAGCAGTCATCGACTGTTTCATCCCATCCGTCAGTCAGTCTGTCACTCGTCCTCTGCTGTCGGGACAAGACAACAAGGCACGCATGAGAACGAAAAACCCACCATTCAGGGTTTTTACTTTACTCGAAAATTGCTCGCTTGAAATACTTGAGGATAGCAAAACTGTGACATTTCAACTAAATCTGTCCTTGAAAAATATTCTGTCTCTGGAAGAAGTATTACTGTGCAGCATTTTCGATTACTGCATACGGCACAGGTGACTGGATTCCCGTTACAGTACAGTAATGCGCATTAGAAAATGTTCTGATGCACTATTATGGACCTGAAGTGTATCGATGTTTACATGCAAACAACGACACATCGCGAATAGAGCCTGCATCTTTTGTCGCTCGAATCGAAGCAACATTTTGACCAAGGATTAACCAGAAAAGTACAAAAAACGAAGTTGCTCGTCACATTTCATTCCGAATGGTCATGCTTCTGTATTTTGTGCAAATCACGCTTCAACTTGCCTTTGATCGCCGGTTGAATGATGATGAACAAGTTTACGAGATATTATTTGTTCAACGGTCGAGGGGAGGGGGGTCAACATCGAAATTTTTCTCCGCCAAATAAAAAAATTAACGAAACTTATAGCGGGCATTTTTAAAGAAGTCTTGTTCTTGAATCTCGGTGCTCAAAATTATTCAGGGAAATATACGAGATACTCCTATAAAATGAACAAACGGGGATCCATCCTGGGTCCTCCTCGTACAGTAATGGGTTACTGGAAAATACCCCGAGAGGCGGAAAACGTGCTTACCGGTGTACTCACTCCCTACTGCAGCCAGTTCGTCTCTGAACACAGACTTTGGCAAGGGTTCATCGTTTCGATCTCGCTTCTTCGTTCCACCCATGGCTGAAGAATAAGAAGAAAGAAATACTCCCGTCACCGCAAAAATTAGAAGCTACGAAATATTTCAGAGAATGTTCACAGGCTGCTTCATGAAAATAGAAAAACAAGGCCAGGGAAGATGAAAGTTTCCATACAACATCCTATAAAAAAAATCGATACATGGTTTCAAAGAGATTTAGTGTAAATTTACAGAAAGCATCAGGAGTTCAGAAACTGCATTAAAATCTTTTAGTTGTTCTAATCCTCGTAAGCTAGGTAAAAAAAATTTCCCGAGACTTTGCTACGATAGCTCTAGAAAGTTCAAACATTATTTTCAACGCCTGCGTTGCCCAAGAGCGAATTTTCATCAGAAGTTTTATTATTTTAGCCTCGCCCACAGCTATAATGATTGACCTAACGAACTAAACGAAAAAGATTTCAAACCCATCCAGCAACTGTCAAAAGATGTGATGCTCCGTCCGTGAACATTTGAAATTCTAGGCGCTTCTCTGATTTATCAATACAGTACTAGAAAAAGAGAAACCGCGCACGTTTTTTTCGGAAGATTCTCTTCGCAAAATAAAAAGCTTAGAAGTTATTACGCATTTTTTTGGTACTTATAGGCAAAATTTTCTTGAAAACCATCTAGTTCTTCAAGCATTGAAGGCCACATTCAATTTAAAAAAATTTTCTCACAAGATGTGCACGAATTATGAAAGACATTTCATAAGGTTTTCTCTATTCCTTCCGAACACAAAAAAGAAAATTCGGAACTTTGACCTCGCGGCCCAGAAATCACTGAAAAATAAAAAATCGAGCTAAAAATATAAAACGAATACAAAAATATAGGATTCAAGAATATTACAGGGCATTCTCAGAATGAATAACTAAGAAAATAAATTAATAAAAAAAATTTCTTTTCTCAGCGTATTGTGGAAAAATTCGATTTCACATTAGTAAACAGTTTCCATTCCCATTCTATAGAAGGCAAATGTTCACGACTACAATAGATGTTCCGTAGTACTCATTGACCAGAATAATGATTTCATAAAAATTGACGAACACGTTTCCTGCTCCAATCGAATATTTCAACGGTTATTCACCAAGTTGCAATGCAGCAGATTTGGCGTCCATCTTAGACAGGAAGACGTCAGCAAAGAAAACAAACAGACTCCCAAAAAAGAATCCGAATGCAACAGGCAAAATAGACGATATTTTCTCGAGCTTCCCTTCAGGTTCAGTCCTTCGCAAGACTGATTTTTCATTTTCAATGTAATCAAGGGCAGGTTGAAGAAGCGACCAAAACGTCGCCGCAAGCATCACCTACAGAAATCAAGAATCCTACATGCGAAAAAATTCAGAAACTCTGGTCAGCCATTAAACAGCAACTCACTCCGGCGGCAAATCCAAGGCTAGCGTCGAGAATTTTCCGCTGAAAAAGATATAAGTGATAGCTTTAAAAAGATCGGCATTGATCACGCTGATAATAAGTGTCTAATTTCAGAGATTTCAGAAACCTTGAAGCCAACAAGGAGGGATTGGAATGCAAGGAACATGAACTGAGCAATGCCGCTCACTGTCAGCATCAAACAGCTGAAATAAAATGCCTGAAATTCACTGGTCGCTTCTCGTATCCATAGCCCTTGCTTCTCTAATATTTCTTCCGAATGATCGAGCGAAATGATTCCGATGTCTGCCCCTTCCACCGAACTACTCAATTCCACTATAGCAGGCATTTTTCTTCGAAAAAAAGAACAGAGCTGAGAACAGTAGAGATTTAGGTTTACGCTGCTTGAACGAAACGACAAATACATCGCATCGTCAAAAAAGCAGGTCGGCTGCTCAAGAATCGCAGAAGACTGAAAGCCCACTGAAGCGTGAACGCAAGTAAAAAACAACATTCGTTTTTCGGCTAGATAACATCAAGTGGAAACAGTTAACGAACCGCACAGGTGTTACGCGGATTTCACCTGGCCTCTTATCGTCAATCAATCACAGAACTCACCTTCGGAAAGCGTGCCGGGATAATGTACACCATGCTGGAACCAAGCGCAGTAACCCCCCAGGTGAAAAAGGTTCCCAGCATGGCTTGTATTAGAGGGCTGTAGCCAGGAATCATGTCGTCGATCGATTCACGTCAAAGCATTAAAATAAACAAAAAAATATGAACCTGAGAGGATCAATAAATGATGAAAACCATTGCTCGCCAGAATCACATGCCAACGCGACAGAATTGGCCAGGGTAAAAAATCAGACATGACTACGCGTTGCGAATGATCACAAAACCCACGCACACGAATCGCGCATCCCAATTCAATCGAATTTAAACGACAGTGAAAACAGAACACGCTCATTCCAAATAAAAGAAAAACTTCTGCATGAACACTCGACTACGAACAGAACTACACTACCATGATATTACGAATCAGATTCCGCGAATGGACCGTCTATAGACTCCATATAGGTAGAAGAGGTGACAAGCTGATACACTTCAGCGGCACAGAGGGAATTCGTTGCAGCATGGATATGGACCACATCAGCCAAATATGTTTCGGAAAATTTCAGGAATAAACAACCAATTTCGTGAAGAAAAAAACTCTAAAGAGAACGTCACGGATATCAACGATTCTGGCGCGCGCGGCCATTTGTGCATTCATCAAGCGCTTTCTCACAAAGGGTCGCAGCGTTTTTCGGGGCTTTCGCTGCTTCACAACTCACATAATCCCGGCATCAGCTAAAAATTTAACCATATAGCATTAATTCAAGTAAAAAAAATATAGGGACGAAATGTGAATTTCAGTGTTCAAATGTTCGGAAGTATTTAAAAGCAGGAGAACCAGCATATGAAAACAAGCATTTCCCCAAATGAAGAGAATATTTCTTTTCAGTTCGATCATTCCTCACGTCCCTATTTCTTCTTGCACGTATAAAAATACTATATATCGCAAGAAACTACATGAACTAAACTTTCCCCGCTACTCCCGAATGATGAAGACAAATAAAGCCGGAATTTCCCCAGTCCGTCATCTTATGCACTACAAGACCGTTTCATCTGAGGTATCCGGTTGAAGTGGACGTGAATCTTGGCATCCTTGCAGGAGTAGCTTCTTGAAAGAAATCTGACTTTCGTGATGTCCGGAATGACCAACACAGATTCATGGAATTTCACTGTCTTCCTCTTGGAAATATGCAGCTCCGCTAACAAATCCACCTCATCGTCATTCTACACGCAAAAACAAGGTTCAGTAAAATTAAATCGAATGCCTACAATTTGAACAGTTGAGTCTCATAAAATAGATGCACAGACTAATGAACACATATCTGTAAAGTACCAAGATGAAAAAAACCTCTCAACAGGATTTCTTACTCCAGAAATGCTTGCATCAACGTTTCTTTGCTTACAGCCTGCACTTGTAGGGTTGCAACAAGGGCAGTGTATGTTCTTAAAGTACTTACCATCTTTTGATGCGCCGAAAAAATCTGGTAAGGCGTACAATTTCTTAAGGAAACAAAGTGAGGGGTTTTGCATGTACTTTCAATGAAAAATACTGCAATGCGAGAACATTGATACCATCTACAAATGTAATTACCGTGACCTTGAGATTCATGCCAACAAGGATTTTAAATGACTGAAAATCGATCAGCTAACTAGCAGACCAGGGATGAGTCAACAAAATGCCCGCTTTGAAAATTTGATCACGATTCTGTAAATTTTACGGGATATCCAGTACCTAGTGTTTCACGAAGTAATGCTTCATGAGAAAAATGCGTGATACATTTGTCACTCGTAAAGCACAGCCAAAAGTTAATTGTACCGATGTAGTACAGTAATTCTAAAGTGTAATGTATTCCTAATACATTTCAAGCATAAATAAAGTTGCGCAGAAACATCCCTCCCACATAGACAGTTGAGAATTCGACGAAGTCTTTCACACAGTTATCTTTTATACTTGGGAGGAAAAAAACTCTCACTCTAATTCGTTTCCTCCTTTGGAACTCCTCAGATTCTTTCAACAACAAATACTTGCACGCTTCCGTAAAATGCTCTTCTTCAGACCGTCGCCTCTTCAGCGAACGACAACTCAGAACTTGGTAATCTCCGTCGTCTAGGAACCGAAGGATTCGTCGCTCCACGCCATCTGCGCAAGTTGAACTTGCGCATTTCTTCAGCAACAACTGTCTCTCAGCAAAACTCAGATCACACATAGCTTAAAAAGGAGAAAACAGAATTCCATCCCAATTTTCTAAAACAAAACAAAAAACAGCAGTTCGACACTCACTTCGGAAAATTCGCAGAATTGAGCGAGAAGAATTCAAGATCCGACGAAGTTCACCGAAGATCTGCGACACAGAAACAGATCAACAAATGCACAGCAACATGAAAAATTTCTTGAAAAAAAATGTAAGCGGAGCAAAACGAATTTTAAAAGGATCCCTTCATTCACAGTGGCGGAGCCCACATTGCTTCCATCGCATCATCAAACACACACTTCTCACTCCAGTAAAAAAAATTTAGCACACGATACGAAACAATCATACTTGAATCATTGTAGCAGTGATCAGTTTCGAAAGTCAAACGCCACCGATGAAACAGAGAAACGCGAGATCATTCCTTTGCGTCATCAACTCCACCCGCTGTGATGGCAAACATTGCTTCCGACTCCGGAAGACACGGAGAATCGTAAACTTTGCAAAGTCGGGTTTCGCCTTTTCCCTTTCGGAAGTAGAGCCGAGTTGTGGATGCGTGGGCAATGATGTTCCCGCCAATGGGTTTCTTCGGATCCGGACAGAAAGTATTCATCCCGTCAACTTGCGCAACGACTTGATTCGTAATAACAACCGCTACGCCGAATTCATCTGCGAGTCTGTGCAGCATTCTTAAGAACCTTGCCAAGTGCATCTGCCTCGCAGACAGCTCCCCACGACCACTGTAGTCCGTGCGGTACAACGCAGTGGCACTGTCGACAACGATCAAAGCGTAGCGAGATTCAGCCATCATCGCCGCAGCTTGGATCAAGAGCTGTGACTGGTGGTCCGTGTTGTAGGCACGAGCATAGCCGACATTGTTCAGAACGTCTTCTTTGTTCAGAGAGAAACGTTCAGCAATGGTGAGCAACCTTTCCGGTCGGAAAGTACCCTCCGTGTCAATAAATAAGCATTTCCCTTCGGCGCCTCCTTGATCTACAGGCAGTTGGCATGTCACAGCTAGGGTGTGGCACAGTTGCGATTTTCCGGTGCGAAACTCTCCAAAAAGTTCCGTGATAGCACCAGTTTCTACTCCTCCGTTAAGTAGTTTGTCCAGTTCCTTAGATCCAGTTGTCAAGGATATTAAATCTGATCGTTTCAGATGAATTTCCGTCGCGAGGGTGAAGCCAATGTACATGAATTTTCCAGCTTCTGTGAGAATTTTATCCGCTTTCTGCTCACTGATACCACGCACTGCTAGAAGAGACTTTCGTGGGGCGTAAAGAAGCGAGTCGATAGTATGGAAGCCTGCCTCTTGCAGCTTCTTGACGTCACTCGCTGCGATGCCGCGTTCTTGGAGCATTGTAATGACACGGATTCCGGGCGGGGCACCGTCCTGTGTTTCCTCTTGCGTTTCCACTTGAGACGTCTCTTCAACTACTGGAGCAGCGGACACTTTCTTTTGAGCACGCGCTGTAGCCATTTTTCTCAGGACGACGTATCTGTTGAGAAGAATTCTTCATCGTAATTAATTCGACTCTCACCAGAATCACGAGGCAAATGAAATTCGAATTCTTCAAAATAAAATGTTTGAATATATGAAATAAAATGAATGGGTTTCGATTCGTATAACAATCATTAACAACTGATGTGATTGAGGTCTTCATCGGGATGACCCTTATTTCAAACTGCACAGATCGTAACGCGCGCTATTCCACCACTGCACGGGACAACGCCATCTTGAGTTTTTCACCTATGGGTCTTCTTGTAGAGTTCCTCAGCTCGCCATACGAATACTGTACTGTACTGGATGCAAAAGCGTCCTTGACTACTCTTGTTTCAATGCGTTCTTACTTTAAAAACTTTAAAATTTTGGCCTATCTGCAGTGCGGCGATATGATCAGCATCAGCAGAATGAATGATTGTGTCAGATGCCACGCCATGGGTATCTCAACCTGGTGGATAGGTATCTTATTGTGATGAACAGCTCAGCGTAACCATGGAATACAGTATATCATCTGAAAATGTTTTGGACTGATGTTGAGCAATCAACAGGGTGTGCTGTTCAGGCATACTGTTTACATACACTGATCTTAACATCCAATCCCAGCTGAACAACATGTGCTATTCATGAAATGACTCATTGATGGTGTTGGGGTGTGTGTGTGTGTGTGTGTGAGAGAGAGAAAGATAGTGAGTGGACAGCCCCCTAGCGTAGGGGAGTGGAAGTGAGCGGCGGTGGACTTCCAGGGTTGTTTCTGTACGACAGTTCTTTCCTTGGAATGCAGCGCCTCACGTGAACAGGCTAGCTTTAATATTGGGTCGTATGCCAAGCGATTGCGGAATTGGGAAGTTTCTCTCGCTTATCTTGGGAAACGGCGTCTGCCGACTGCTGTGCGATTAAACCATTAGGCAGAAAGTAGGCGAATCGTTATCTTGATTTTAAGTGTCTCACGTTCAATCCCTCTGTGGGCGAAGAAGGGGGGAGGATCAAAATGTGTGTGTGATATCCACGCCTCCTGCAGGAATAGTCTTACAGATGTGAAAGGAAGTTCAGGGTGTGTCCCGTGAACACAGTCGTCCATGCAGTTCGAGGCGTAGTAGGACCCNTTAAAACCTATAGCTGTTATTGCGGCACACTCTTGTCCTTCTCTACCCATTAAATCTGATTTTTCAGCACTCCAAAGCTATAATGTTTTGCTCAAAGTTCGAACCACATTTCCTAGAATATGTTTCACATTTGAAAAACCTATGGAACAACCCATCTTATCATTTCATAGGTATATGGACAAATCATTTTCTTAGGACTGTAGTTAGTATACCTGCTACACCCATTCCTGAATAAGCAATGTATTTCCGATTCTTGAAGTCACTCATACACGACCGCAGGAGAGAGAGTGTTGGGTGCCGGGCGTGAGGGGATGGGGGGCACAGGGGAGAGGAGTTCTGGCGCCTCACGTGAACAGGCTAGCTTTAGTATTGGGTCGTATGCCAAGCGATTGCGGAATTGGGAAGTTTCTCTCGCTTATCTTGGGAAACGGCGTCACGGCTGACGACACGCTAATTTGGTAATCCGTCTTTCATCCGCTTAGCAATAGAACTAAAATTCACAGAGTGCAAGTTAGGGAGACACCCGCTTCTTCCCCCCTCCTAGTTTTACACACACACTATAGCACGCCTCCTGCAGGAATAGTCTTACAGATGTGAAAGGAAGTTCAGGGTGTGTCCCGTGAACACAGTCGTCCATGCAGTTCGAGGCGTAGTAGGACCCTTCGGTCAAGTTAGGTTTCTTGGCCTTGTCGGTGGGAAGCGTTGATGGGCATTGGTTTTATTCTTGAATATGAATCAATTATCTGTAGTTCGACGGAAGGTCAAGGGTGGATTTACAGTGCTTTTACCAATGGCCACCAAATTCCCAAGGTTTTCCGAACGCGATCTATAGTTTCCTTTTTCATGTCATGATTAGTTGATGTTTGCTCACGTGCTAGTGTTAATGTTCAGGCGGAGTTTCCATGGTGAATGGGTCACGTTTGAGATTCGTGATTGCTTGTGACTAAATTAATCGGCGTCCAGCTTGAACCTACCGTCTTCGGGTACTTCGTCAACGCAAGCGCAAAGTTTAGTGCGTGCTACCGCAGCTACAGTTGAAGCTAGCGCTTCAGGACTTTGAGCAAACCGTAAGACCTGAAGCGAGGATGTTCTTTGCCGTCGCCCGTTTCAAGGTGAGTTCACACTTTGAAGATTAATAAGAGCTTTTGAATCTCATCGTTGACTGATCTCAATAGAATTCCGTTCGAGCTGGAGTTTATCCCGCTCCGCTGTCGAGTTGGGTTTTAACGTTTGCTGTAACCTGTGGTTTGAGTGCCGTGGGTGTGGACTTCTTCGGATTCATTCATTTTCTCATGAGCTTATCACCATTGTAAGTAATTTGGAGCAGATTTGCAGAATTTGACGTGTCGTTGGACGTGTGTCGGTAGTAATCACATCTCGCTATATTTTATCAAGCTATGATGTGTTTTAAATTTTCGTACTATTTCTGCAGAAATTTGCACTTGTTCGGATTACCATTGGCATGGCTCGTGAGCTGCTCAATCGTTGCCACACTGTGGTGGATTTGTGTGATTTTATTCTTCCGTTACGGGCTGAAACTTTTGCTGATGTACAAGGGTATGCCGACCTTTTATACCCAACAAGGGTATGCTTCTTAATTCCTCATAATCAAATCTCGCACTTCTGTTCCAGGATGGATTTTCGAAGTTCGTGGAACGAAAACTTCACTAACCACCAAGTTGTGGATGATGTGCTTGAGGCCATTAGCGAACGTTACCAAACCAATGCTGTACTCTTACCAACAGAGTTTACCAAGATTGCCTCTACCTTCATTGGAAGGGACGCTTGAGAGAGTAAGGGACCTTTTTTTCATTCTCTCCGTGCCGTTTTTCGAAATAAAAGTGACTTTTTGTTTGATCAGTTTTTAAGATCTGTGAAACCGTTGGAAACAGCGGAAGAATTTGCGGAAACCACCAGGTTGGCCGAAGAATTCAGATTGGGTTTAGGGAAGAAACTACAGAGATACGTTTGGCTCAAGTCATGGTTCGTACCGCATTTAACTTTTCTGTGGTTGGAATGTTTCTTAGACTTTCTCTCCAGGTGGTCTACTAATTATGTTTCGAATTGGTGGGAAGAGTACGTGTATCTCAGAGGACGATCGCCGTTGATGGTGAATTCGAATTTCTACTGCATCGACATGTTGATGGAACCTTTGACGAATGTTCAAGCTGCCCGAGCCGCCAGTATGATTTACGGAGCTCTTTTGTTTCGTCGTCTTCTGGATCGACAAGAACTTGAACCAGTGTGTTTCGTCCTTTGGCTGATTAATCGTTGATTGCTCAGCAACAATCTGTAACCCTTTCAGATCATGATTTACTCAATGGTTCCGCTGTGTTCATCACAGTACGAGCGCTTATTCAACACGACGAGAGTCCCTGGTGTTGAATCTGACACAATCGTTCATCGTGCTGATGCTGATCATATCGCCGTACTGCACAAAGGCCGCATTTTCAAAGTTCTCGTTTACCATCGGGGTCGGCTTCTAAAGCCGTGTGAGATTGAAATGTAAGTTGTTCATATCAGGTCCAAAATCTAGGTTTGCTCGATGAAGGCCAAGTCCGCTCAAATGTGTTGAACCATTAATCCTAAGCGATCCTGATTTTGTACCGCGACGTTTGAAACACTCTGACTTCTGATTTGAGGAAATCTTCCGATCATATTTAGTATGTTTCAGAATCAAAGAATTCGAATTTCTAATTTATTTGGTGATTTAAAATTTCAAATCTTGGACAAAATTGCGAAAAATTTGTAATTAATCTTTGTTCTTTTTTTAGGCAACCGCAAAAGATTCTGGATAATCCTGTTGATCCAGCCGATGGTGAAGCAAAGCTTCCTGCCCTGACAGCAGGTGACAGAGAACATTGGTCAAATACCAGAGAGAAGTTCTTAAGGAGTGAATCGGATTTCCCTCAACGCTGTTGAGTCGGCTGCATTCGTGGTGACATTGGATGACAAAGAGTTTTACTACGACCCTGTAATTTGATCCTGTGATGAAAATGACGAGTTGTGGTTAATTCGATTGTAATTTTTCAGAAAGACCACACGAAACTGGACAAGTACGCGCATCAATTGCTGACTGAGAGTGGTTGCGACAAATGGTTTGACAAGACATTCAATTTAGTTGTCGCGAAGAACGCAAGAGTGAGTTGATATCTAGATTCTGACAATTGCACATTTCTTGAAAATGTTTTTTTAATGTTTTCACAGATCGGCTTCAACGCGGAACATTCTTGGTAAGAAATCCTCATTCCAAATCGGAACGGAAATAATTTTTACTTCATGACAAAGCTGACGCTCCAGTTATGGGTCGTTTGTGGGAATACATGCTGGCAACGGAAGTGGTTGATTTGAAGTAAGCGTCCAGTCTTCCGGTAATGTGTGTTTTGGTGATTTCTACTAAATTTCCTTTCAGGTACAAGGAAGACGGACATTGCGATGGTGAGCCCGCATTCGATCCGCCAGAACCAGTGAAGCTGAAATGGCAACTTCCTCCCGAATGTATTGGCAATATTGAATTCAGTTACAAGGTCAGTTATTTTTACAACAGAAATTTGAACCCTATTGCTTGTTGAAGACCATTATGTGCTACTCGGTGAAAGTAATATCCCATTACTCCTGTCTGTGAAGCAACAAATATTGATTGTTCCGTTTGATGACGAGGAAAATTTCGTTGATACAGTATAACAATCGTTTATTGAATCAGATTTAAAAAAAAAAAAAAAAACTATGTCATCAGTTATATGTATGCTCGGTGCTTGAGGTCTTCAGACGTTCACGAACTTCTACAGGTTGCTAGAGGACTAGCTGATGACCTGGACCTTCGCTTGTATGTCCACGATTAATTTGGAAAGGGAGCTATCAAGAAATGCCGCTTGTCGCCCGACGCATTTGTACAAATGGCTTTGCAATTAGCCAGTTACCGAGTTAGTGAAGAACTAATCTCTTAAGTTTAGTTATTCACTGTCATAGTTTTAGTCGAGAAATTAATTTCTCTTCTCAGGACTCCACCGGGAAATTCTCATTGACTTACGAAGCATCCATGACTAGGATGTATCGCGAAGGCAGGACTGAAACTGTCCGCAGTTGCTCAATCGAGTCTTGTGCTTTCGTGTTGGCGATGGAGAACCCTGAATCCACAGGAATAGTCTTAAAGATGTGAAAGGAAGTTCAGTGTGCGTCCCCTGAACACAGTCGTCCATTCAGTTTGAGGTGTAGTAGGACCCTTTGGTCAAGTTAGGTTTCTTGGCCTTTTCGGTGGGAAGCGTTGATGGACATTGGTTTTATTCTTGAATATGAATCAATTATCTCAAGGTCGACGGAAGGTCAAGGGTGGATTTGCAGTGCTTTTACCAATGGCCACGAAATTCCCAAGGTTTTCCAAACGCGATCTAAAGTTTCCTTTTTCATGTTGTGGGGTCGTGTCCACGCAGCGTGACCCGAGCGCAGCATCCTCGCTTGGGTATGTTGTGCAGCAACAGCAGCGCAGGGACCCGGAAGCGGATAGGCACCCGGTTTGCTGCATTGCGGTAAACTGGGTCAGTAGCTAACTGATACGGATCTCGAGCAATGAAGCCCGGATCTCTTAAGTTTAGTTATTCACTGTCATAGTTTTAGTCGAGAAATTAATTTCTCTTCTCAGGACTCCACCGGGAAATTCTCATTGACTTACGAAGCATCCATGACTAGGATGTATCGCGAAGGCAGGACTGAAACTGTCCGCAGTTGCTCAATCGAGTCTTGTGCTTTCGTGTTGGCGATGAAGAACCCTGAATCCACGGTGAGTTTGAGCATGAATTTAGTATATACAGTACTGTACTTGCATTTAGAACTGATTATTTACCACTATCGGGGTCGAAATGTACGTAATACAGTATCATTCATCCGTATTTACATCGTGCTCAACGTATAGGAGATCGAGGCTATGGTTTTTTTAAATTTCAGGTCGTACAATTCCAGGCTTTGTGACCAAATTCTGCTTTCTATCATGCATTTTTTTTTATTTACACCAGGATTTCCTTGTCTCTTCCCATGAGTAGACGGTCATCCGTCAAGAGAAGTTATGGTGCATTTTATTTGGGAAATACTGTTTCTTTTCGCTCTGAATTTTGACTATAAGATTGCCCTAAATCTTCATGCTTTTCGATCTTACAGCCAAGCGAGCGTTACAAGTTGCTCAAGGACGCTTGTGATCGACACCAGCTGAGCTATCAGGCAGCGATGGTTGGAGAAGGCGTGGACCGACACCTGTTTTGCCTTTATGTGGTGTCCAGATACCTGGATGCGGATTCTCCCTTCCTGAAACGTGTACTGAGCCAACCGTGGCGCCTGTCAACGTCGCAGACGCCCCACGGACAAACTTCGAAGCTGGACCTGCGCAAAAACCCGCACTGGATTTCAGCGGGCGGCGGATTCCGGCCAGTTACGGACGACGGCTACGGTGTATCTTACATCGTTGCCGGCGAGGACGTCATCTTTTTCCATATTTCGTCTAAGCGCTCTTGCAATCTTACTGTAAGTCGCTGCGGTTCTTTTTTCTTGTCTTTGAGGGAAATTTTTACTTTTTCGGGAATAATCTGATGTCACTTTCGTTTTACTGTATTGGAGGTGCTGCTCTGGTAAAAATTTTTGTCGAATGTTTTTCTATGGCTAGGTTGATGCACCAATTCTCTGACCTGAGAGGAAAATTTATATCTTTATTTAATTATTCAATACTTCACATTATTTTTTTATTTACCGTCCAAGCATTAATTAAAATGTCGAAGGTTTGCTGAAGAATGGCGCGTAAATAAACTTTAGGCGGGTGGAATCGCAATATCCAAGAGGAATAGGGGAACACATTTTTTTCTCTCTTAAAGTATCTCGTTGAGAAGATTCTTCATTTCGATGAGATTTGAGATTATTTAAAATTAAATTAAATAAATAAAAAAAATTAAAATACCTTATGTGCACCCATACGGGGTGAACCAGAATTTTATGGAACTCGAGCTTACTGTCCCACATTGATCCCACCTGAAGAAGAGAAAGATTTTTTTCTTCTTCTATGAAGGCCATCATCGAGGTGATGGCATCTTTTGAACGTGATGAAAAAAATTCATATTTTAATTTTTGGCATATCCTGATGCTATTCAGCAATTATGTATTGCATTGTGCTTGTAGGATTCTACTCGCTTCGCTGATAGTGCCCAGCCACACCTGGGCTATATTTGGTAAAATATGTGAAATTCTAAAACTAAAAAACTGCCCAACAAATTGATATACACTACCAACATAGAATACCCAACAGACTACTGTACCCTTGCCTGCCACCTACCCTACACCACAACCTAACCTACCCTACAAACTACCCTTTACCACAACATGCCCTACACTACAACCTACACAATGCTACACTGTAACATACCCTACTCTACACTAAAAACTGTCCCCCCCCTACATTCAAATGTACCATACCCTGAACTACACTTTACCCCACAGTATATCCCACCATATCGTACAACCTAACCTAGAGAGTTAAAATTTGTGGTTCTTAAATTGAAAAAAAAATTTGGTGGGAACTGCAAGTGGATAAATTTGAAAGTTGAAATTTTCTTTGAGATCACACATGGAAGAGAGCATGACCAGTTTTGTGGCCCATTTACACCTGGGTGCCTTAGATTTAAGAAACATTAATGATCCTAAAGCTGGTTACTTGTTAAACCACTGGTAATTTTCTACTTGTGCTCAATGCACCAGTTGTGGCCCGGTGGGCCACAACTGGCTCATGAGCAGGGGAATTTTATCACTTGTCCAACTCAATCATAAAAAAATTATGTGAAGAGTTTTACAATATAGAATTTATATTACTGATATTGAATGTTTACATGTCAAGTACCATCATTATTTGTATGCACATTGTATAGGTTTGGTTGGGCACCACACTTGCCAAATTTAATAAATTTGCTTGCCACTTTGCTAGGTTTGTAACATTTTAATGAAAATTCTGGTGCTTCATTCTCTTCAACTCCCTGAGAACCCCCCCCTCCCATGAAGTAAAACATTTTGGCTACATTTGTGAAAAATTTGTGTTTTTCATCATCACTATATGTCAATTCTTGATATTTTTCAGAGTTTACAAAAAGAAAACATGGAAAGATTTTGTTGTTTTTCTTGTAAGTCAGTCAAATATAAAGATTTTTCAATCTTAAAGAAAGTAACATTTAGAAAACATATGTGCACTTGCATAATTTGAAACAATTTGACAATTGACTGAAAGTTCAATTTTTTGCAAAGTTGACAAATTTGCAACTGATGCATTTCAAAAGTTTTGTTTGTGGTGATCCTTCCGCTTCCACCTCCTAAACTCCTTCCCAGGAAGCAAACCCCCCCTTCCTTCCCTAATGAACAGAGGGTAGGGACCCCACAGAAGATAACCCTTAAACCCACTGTATATTAGATGTAATAGTGAACTGTTGCGCAGGCCAATGGTATGATACTTTTGATTTCAATAACTGTTCATAACTAACATCTTCAGCCTATAATAACACTTCCAGCCCAAAAAAATCAATTTTGAAATTTAAATGCTCATTTCTTGCAGAAATATAAAAATTATACAGGAGATTTCAAATTTTTCAGGATTCCCAACTTTAGCTCCCCAGGCATTATGAATGCCAATTTGCATGTTCAGTGAAGGTATACAAATTTTGCTATTTTTCAAGTATAAAATAATAGATTTTGGGAAATAATTATTTCACAATTTTCCAAACTGCAAATTACAAATATTTTTATTTTGCTGTTATCTGTTATCTCAGCCCAATTGTTTGGGCTGAGATATCATCCCCAGTCATTAGGCAACCCTGCTACAAATTTAGACCATTGAAACCCTTTCTGTGTTGTTGAAAACTCACCATGAAATATCTTACAACACTCTTGTGCTGAGGCTACTCAGCCAATCCTGGGTAATATTTCCTACACTGAAATCTACCATGTATAATATTCAGTATACAGTTTTTTTATACACCCAATGACCAATACACTAATTTTATTATTACTCACAGTACAAAACTACCAAGGATTTATCATGTCCACCATTCCTTGTCCTGAATTTTTTTGTGAATTCTCATTTGCAAATGCATGACTTTGCTGGGTAAAGGAAACACAGAGGAATAAGAAGGAACATTCCCCAGAAATGGTATATGGATTCAGGTTCAGGCATAAAGATTCACATCCAAGATAGAAGACAGAAAAGGTGTGGTTGGGAACATAGCATGCTGTGCAGTGGATTAATTAATCTCAGTGAATATTAGAAAAGCCTATTGAAATAAGACACATTGCCTGCTGAAGTCACCCTCACAGATTATTAGTTTGATGAAGGTTTGGTAGTATTTAAAAGGACTGGATTTCAAATTCATCAACTGAAACTTCTTTGCCCAATTTTGTTCTATTTCTAAAAAGGTTTTTAAATTTTCTAAATAACGTTATATTTGCAGATAATTTTAACAAATTTAAATTTTTTTTTAATTTTCAGACTTGCATTTCATAACAATAAACAACTAAAAATTTCTTGCAGAATTTTGAGCACAATTATGTTGTACAAATTTGAATTTTTGGCTCATTCAGGAATTATATGATTACCCAAAAGGGTGTCTGCTTGTTCAGTAACTATTGAGTCGCAGGTTTCGGGTTATTGTTGGAATACCATATAATACAAAAAGATTGTTTGAGGGTTGAAAGTTGCTGTTAGAACGTATCTCACAATGGTAGAAACCCAATTAAAATATATTCGAACACTAAAACAAAAAAAGAAGTCGGATGTTCTTTCACGGCTAGGTTTTGGAAACCTTCTTGTTGGCAGAACTTGAAGACTGTGCCGATATTAAAGCAATGCACTACCTCTTGGATGTATTATACCCATCTGCTGTGGGAGCACAATATTATTGAAAAAATCAGTGCCCAAGAACTCAGATCTAGCAAAAACCTAGAATGATCAACCCAACTGAAATTCAGTAATTTTTTACTCTTCTTGCAGACAAATTTCTCTGAAAAAAAATCTTGTTAGGTGGCATTTTACCATTTGCCCGCTGAGGTTGGTTTTGGTTTTATTAAAGGTCATCAAAATGCAGCCTGAGCTGAGTGACCCTGGTCAGAGACCCTCTGTAAGGTGTAAACCCTATTGTTGAAAACATATCCAAAAATTGTATTATAACCGGTTGGTGTGGGGATTTTCTGAAAAAAATACCCTCCCTAAACTTTATACAAATATTTGATCAGGGTGCGCCAACAGAAATTGGCACGCTACAAACCTGGATACAATAAAACCATCAAAGGAACTCTTGCTGAAAAGAAACTAAAAGACAACACTTGTGTGAGGGAAAGACAAATGACCCATCAAATGGGCAAGTTTCAAAGTTTATGACTTCTATAGATGGCTCTCCTTCCCTCATGAGGGATGCAAACAAAGCAGTAAAAAGGTTTTTGAGTATAATCTGAGGACCAACAAACCTGGAAGTGCCTGTCAAAATGTTCAACAGGAAACTCCAATTTGTTACACATGATTCAATAAGGGAGACTGATTTCAGACAACAATGTCAAAATATATGATGCAACAGCTGTATCCTGCTGAACTCATATATACTCACAATGTCTCTCAAAAGAAAATATATGAAAGGAGGCCGAAGAGAAGAGTCAGTCAGTCAGCAATAAACCTACAGTCAGGAAAGATCAAATACTTTTTAAGCAACGCAAAAGTGTGAGACTTGTATGATTATTGTGCAAAACGTTTGCTTTTGTGAAGTGTTTTACAAATTGTATTGCAAAAAGAGTGAATCAAAGTTTGCGCATAACTTTTTGGCCAGTTGTGCACTGGCCAATTGCCATGTATATCTTTATTGTATACACACATCTAAAGAAGGAAATGATAAGACCAGAAAATTAAAGTTCTATTTATCAGAGACTGTAAAAATCTCTGCATTAGTATAAATTTGTACAAAAGGAAAGACAATTTGCACCCGAGTGAGGAATATTTTTTGGCTACAGCCTTCTGAGCTGCAGAAAAATAATCACGTTGCAACAAAGACGCTGGGACCAAGACAAAACTTAAAAAAAAAGCTTTTATAAAAGAATTAAAAAATGTGAATTGTTTTGGGTGCTAAGCATACATTCTTTGTAACAATTTACTGTACTTGTTCGAACAAAATTTGTTGCGACTCAATTCTACGCAAAATAGGAACATTCTCGAACTTTGGCAACTTATTAGTAGGTCTATTGGTTTGTTCGCTGAAATCTCGGCATTTTTGGGGAATGACTTTTTCGAAAATATTTTTGCTCACCCATGCAATAATGGTCAACTATACAAATAAGGTACAATAGATCACACCCAGAAACTACTTCCTTGCCCTTTTCCCAATACCAAAGTCACTTCCCCATACTCGAGAATTGAGAATTTTCAAAAATATTAGAAAATGAGTAAAGTACATGATTTCGAGGTTCAGAACTCTCTTTACTGCGGTCGGATGCTAAAAGGAACGCAATACAAAGTTCCTCTCGGAGCACTCGCGCAATCATCCGTAAACTCTCGGTTATTGCCATCAAACATGGCCATTTCTAAAGCTATTCAAATTTGCTACAAAAAGATTTCCACGTCGAAAAAGAGGACTCCTTTTCACGCCGTTCTCTCTCTCTCTCTCTCTCTTTTTTCGGAGGGAACTTCAGGATAACACGGCCAACGTTGGGGGAAAAAAATCCTTGAATCCTCAGCTGTCCTATTTTTACATACAAATTCCATGCATACAACAAAGAACGCTGCATGATGGCTTACACACTGAGAGCACCCTTTCGAATTCATTGACTTCGACTCCAACATGGGACACATCATCATCATCATCATGCACCGAAAATAATTCGAATCATTACAAAAAGTGGGACTTTATCCCTGAAATCAGAATCGCATTTGCTCCCGCACTTTCTGACAGCATTCGAACAATGTCGACGGAAAAGGCTCCGATGAGAGATTGACTATCGTATTTGGATTCCTGAATTTCTTTCGAAGAACCAGCAGGTTCTAAAAAGGTACAGTATACTGGTGCGATCCACTGAAAAATACGCAAATACTTTCGGGAATTATGAACATATGTACGATCAAGTTCTGGGCAAATGCGCGTTAAATTGTGAGAAAGAACGGAAGATAAAGTCCGGAATGATTCCGAGAACAACACACTTTTGGCAACACTGAAAGAGAGGAAATATTTCTTGTATTTTAAAAATAAATCTCGGGATGATTCATTCATTAACGCCTGTTTTGGACGCAAACTTTTTTTTTTTACAAGTATGCCTGAATCTCCAAACTCATCCTTTTTAAAGAATATTTTGAAGGCCATGTCA
Source organism: Notodromas monacha (assembly GCA_905338405.1). Lineage (NCBI taxonomy): Eukaryota > Metazoa > Arthropoda > Ostracoda > Podocopida > Cyprididae > Notodromas > Notodromas monacha. The sequence continues at coordinate 63,994 of CAJPEX010000770.1, forward strand.
TTTTTCTGTTGATGGAAGTAATGTTCATCAATATCCAATCATCAGTTCTACTTTCGGAAATGCACAAAACTGTCCCTTTATTCCTCCCCCAGGTGCAAAATACTTCTGTTTGCCAAAATTTTAGGCTTTTCCTCATTTTTCCAAAGTAGTTGTAGGGCCAGCTTCCTTTGAAACAAATTTTATACTGTAGTAATACGGCCATAATTCCCAGAAATAATTACGTTTTTGCCGGAAACGTAGCTATAGTGGAATCGCCGAATAAAATCGAAGATCTAGGTTGCGTTAAAAAGGGTTCTAAAAAAGTAGCTGGAAAATCCCCCGAATTCTTTTTCGAGAAATCAGCCCTACAAATATCACTTCTCTCCTCAAGGTGTCACCCAGGTCGTTCACTAATTCACTATTGCTCTCATGACCGGGCTGACTTAAAAAAAAAAAGAAGTTTAGCTGACTGAAGACGAAGAAGTGAAAAAATTGTTGACCTGAAATTTCAAATTCCTCGTGCGAATGAAGAAGAACAACAAAAACTGGGAAAGGGAAAACAAACAATTTTTCTATTGCGTCGGTGTTCGCCGACAAACCGGCGGAGTGACGTGATGTTGTGGGATCTCCAGACTGAGCGGCTGGTGTCGCATTTCACCGACAGGTGTCGTTGCGACGGCTATGGCGACTACCGGCGTCGTCGGATTTGGCGTCGCTGCCCGACTCGGTATGCTGAGAAGGGACCGACGTTCCGCCAGTGCAGACACGTCATCTTGCGAAGCGCGAGAGAAACTCAAGCGCGAAGATGCGCGACCCTCGTGTAGCTGAAGCGCGCTGCAGTGATGATGCATTTGCGCTGCTGGCAACCCTCCTGCGAAATTTTCGCACATTAGATTTGATAAAATGTACCCTTACGTAGGGCTGCAAGTGGAAAAACATATTTCTCTTATCACTTCATTGCACGAACTTTCTGTGTACACACGATCCTCAGGAAATGTTATTGGAACCACGCTGAATTGAAGTTCTAGAAATCTAGACAAAGAAAATCAGATCAGCGATGCCTGCGACCCTCAATGCAGAGAAAACTGATTGCAAGTTAAAATGCAGGTTATTCCTAATGGATTGACTCGTCTGACACGATAATCAAATACAACTTATCACTACATCACATCATCCAACATATTTTCTCAAGACCAACAAATACCTTCGAGTAAGACTTTCACCTGGATTTTTCATCCTAAAATTTGGATAAAGCCTATACAGTAAAGTATATAAAAGTAATATGCACACCTCGATCAAATATGAAATATTAAAGTACAGTATTTTGTAGATAAAGCACGCCAAAATTGGAATTTAGACTTGAACTCAACCTAAATTCACTTGATCTTCATTTGTCTCCATTTTCAAAGAAATCTTGGTTTGAATAATGGGCGAAAAAGTTATCATTAAAATTGGGTATTGAGGACAATTTAAATTGTGAAATAAAAATAAAAACGAATTTATACTGATGACCTATATGAAGCACCTGTTTTCACCTTTCTTTCTAGATTTAAAAAAAGTCGCACAAATTGTCATATTGACATTTGTTTTTTGCGATTTTCTTGATTTTTAATATGTAAAACTTGAGGAAGCACATGAAAGGGCAAAAAACACATTCATCTCAAATACCTGTTTCCAGTTACTCTTATACTGGTCCGGAATGTGAGAATATTACTGCACCTTAAATTTTTGAACAGCAATGAGTCTCTTGGAGGTTGAAAAACTTAATCAACTACTGTATATAGTACACTTTAGAAATATTAAAAGTGAGGCGAGTATATCACCTAAAATTAATCATTACGAAAAATCGCTGAAACCTGATGCGGGAAAACGAACGGATATAAAAACGATTCGAGCCACACGAATCTGACCAATGTAACATCTTATTGCAAATCTCAGGGTCTTTCATTTCTAATAGTTGTGTAAAGAGCATCCCCCTTCCTCCACTGTTATAGTTGAATGTTATTCAGGCACGTTCCAATGTTATGAAACTGAAACTCTCTCACAAAAATTGTGATTTTTATTTTCCTCATGTCCACCGTTCCCGTGATTGTTTTTTATTCTTGTTGTTGCTGGAATGGATGAAAAAAAAAAGAAGCAGAAGAAGACTTACCAGCAGAAAGTGCGCTGTTCGGATCACCATAGTCGTCTCTGCTTCCTTCCGAGGATTTGACAGGAATTTTCAGCTTTCCCCACCGGATCAGCTTGCCCTTCTTTTCTTTCGAGTCCACCATCCTGGATTGCACCCCAGAGCTTCTCCGCTCGTCCTGTCGTATTCGAGTTAGTCCCACGTCAAACAACAACGAACTCATCCCATATAGACCCAAGTTTTCTCCGTCTCGAGGATAACCATCAGCAGCACTTAACCAGAGCTTTCATATTTCTCAAAAGAAATATACAGAGCCTTTCGCAAAAACGTATAGATAGAGTCCACTGTCCTTCCCCGCCCCAGACAGTATATAGCAGTGAAATCGTTTTCCAACCAGCAGCGAAGTTCACCGACGGACGGGTTATTAACGGGGAAAACTCGACATAATTGGAATTTCATATCCCAAGAGGCATAGGGTTTTATACTCCTGGTATTACCTTATTGACTCCAGTATCACACAGGTGCATCTTTTTTTGTGTGTGTCAAATTCAACACAAAAAAGGGGAGTGCCATGTCAAGGGTGCCTAAGACCTCACTGACAAAGATATGGATTTTGGTGTAATAAAAGGTGTTAAACACAATGTGCTGTTTTCTGCCTGAGGGTTTAACCCTTGTGTGGCAAAGTCGGGATATTTTCAAAAGATGTTGTGCCACTGGGCACTGGGAATAAAAGAAATCCCTCCTTTTTTTTCACCAAGGGCTAAGTTGGGAAAAAGTCTGAGATTTCTTTCTAATGCTGCAGAAAATTTTCAACAGAAATTTTAAACAAATCCCAGGCTGGGTGGCGTTTTTTCATGCATTCCTTGCATAGGATTTGCATGGGAAAATCTTGGGAAGAAAAGAAAAATTGCCTCCCAGATTTTTCTCAACTTAGTCCTCCTCAACCTGGGCACATTTCAGTAACCTTGGGTCAAACTGAAATGGGCCGCCCCCCAGAAAAATCCCAACTCTGCCGCACACTGAGAAAGAATCCTCCCCTGTCCAAGGGTTAAAACTCCTCAACAAACTGTACATTCTTTCCAACAATGTCAGGTTCAGAAATGTTGCACACAAAAGCAGGTCTGGTCTAAAGTTTGTACAAGGTTTTCATCCACTGAGATGTGACTAATTTTTCTGTTTACAATTCTTGGTAATTCTTTTGATCAAGTGATGATCCACCTGATGGCATTATTCCTGAAGAAAAAACAACCGGAAATGCCGCAGAAAATTTTGAAATGAGAAATATGTGGCCTACGCAATAAAAATGGTAATTGAACTGAGTAAGAGAAATTTCTGCAAGCAGGACTCTGAAAATATGAGAGAACAAACAAGACCTGATTTACTGCTGAAAAATAATCATATCTTCTTATTAAATTATAATTTTTTTTAGTTTCTGCAGTGATTGTTTGTTTCATCTTTCTACTCCCAGACAGCACACAAATTTAAATAGACTATCCTATATCCCATATTTTAGATCATCTTTCTTCTGTTTTTTTTTTAAATACAGTAATACAGTATCTCATGTTTTAAATGAGGCATCCGCGTTTTTGGGCTCCGTTTCCCAAGGGGTAACATGTAATCCCTTTTCGAGAGTAAAGGACAGCCCGATATTCAGTGTCAGTGGTAATAAGTGAAGGAAAGTGTAACTTATACTTTTCGGACTGTAAAAAGTTGGTCGATTTATTAACTCACCTCAACGTCGATTCCTGAAACGGAATCGGGCACCGGAGCAGAAGTGTAACTCCCAAAGGGGATTGACGATCCCGCGTTGACGACTCTTTGCAGCAAGGAAACTTTCCTCCATCTGGACACAGATGAAAATAAGTTAGAAAATGAAATCAAGTACCGTAAATCATTTCGACTTGACAACCGTTAATTACATGAGTATGTACTTCGCAGTAATAAGTGCGAGTCGCGAGGATGAGCGTCTTCCAATAACAATCTTCCATGGAACACTCAACACACTGCATTTCATTCCAATAAATGAATTACTGGAATGAATCCGTGTATGCATAGGTGTCAGATGTCCAGTTTTATTTTGTGGGTTGTATTTTCTTTTATTTTTTTTTATCAATTTGTGCTCTGTTTCCTGCTCTGAAGTGATCAAATGTCATTGAGTGGATTTGGGTTGAGTGGGAAGGGGGTTTGGTTGTGGAAATCTTGATTGAGCCTTGTGAACACTGAAAAGCGGCAAACAAAGTGTTCTGTTCATTCATTTATTCATAGTTTCTTTTCTGCGCTGAAAACCATTCTTTTTCCCAGAACTTATTGAATCAGATTTTAGTCCGCGCCAAAACTTGTTTTCATCATGTGAAAGACTGGATTCCCTTTTTTCAAAGCATTCCGAAAATGCTGCGTTAAGGGACTCTCTTAAAGATGATCCGGCCTCTAAAGGCTGTTTGCTGTGTCCAATTCTTTACTCTCTTCTTTCTCAAATAATCGGCCCAACAAAAGTGGTGGCCAGTGGGTTTACCTCTACGAGGTCAAACCCTGGCATTTTTGTAATTTTGGGCACAGTTCCTTTTTTTTCTGAGGTGTGGAATTTACAAGTGTGTGAAATTGCAGCCTTGCTGCCCTTACTTTTACACCCAACCCTCCTCACCCTGTGGAAAAGCCTGTAAGTACTCACCTGCAATTCTCGTGTGAATTCTCTTTGGCACGATGAATGGTGAGGAAGGCGCAGTCTCAGGTACGTCTCCCATCTCAAGCCGTACGCGCAGTATGCACCAGCCTCCGCAAAGGCGTGGACCCCTACCCCTACCGTCGGGGCCACAGCATTGCGTGTCCCCAAGTCCATCAAGTGACGGCAGCCGCAACAGCGCGCGATCCCGGTCCTCGCATCAAATGCAACAAGCGCCACTTTTAGGCATCGAGCCACGATCTCAGTGTCCGGTGTCTTGCGGTGCTGCCTCGATTGTGGCCTCAAGTGGCCATTCCTTGGCATCAACAGCACGCCCCCTGCCATTATTAAACATGTCCTCTGCCTTGCCAACGCAGTGGGCGCGGTCAACCATATTTTACGGACTCCAGAACGTGGAGATCCGCAACAATGTTTTGAAAGCATTGTTCCGCAATTTTTTGATGCAGCCATGCATCTTATTGATCTGCCACCTGCTGCATTCTTGCAGCCCAAAATTGCTGCCCTCACGCAATTGGCAACCAAGGTCAACACACTTCTTGTGCAGTCCATGGATGTCATGACCGGGGGGTGGCCTCATCTCCGCCCAACTCAGCCACACGTCCTGGGGGTTGCCTTTCCCGCAGCACCTCCCACACCTGTGCCTCCTACACCATCAGTGGCGCATGCTGCACCCCAGCCCTCCCCCAGGGGGGCGCTGGTTCCCGTACTTCCGTCACACATGCCCAGCACGTTGCGCAGAATGGGATCAGCATCATCGCATCCGGCGATGGGGCAACTTGTCCCTCTGCGCCCTATGGCGCCCGCGTTGTTACACCTGCCAGCTCCGGCCAGCTACGGCAACTTGGAGTCTGGACCATCCTCCATTCTGCAATGGCAGGGCAGACTGTACAAGGCCTATCATCTTGCCCTCACAACATTTGGGACAGGGCAACCAACAAACCTGTCCCACCATGACCTTGTGAAGTCATACAAAAAGCAGGCTTGCGATGCGTCATTTAACAAGTTTACTGGCCAAGCGGATTTGAATTATCCGTTTGAGCGCCTTTGGTGCAATTTCATGCCAGTCCACATTATCCCGGCCATGCAACTCACGGACATTGAAGGGATTTGGGTATTGTTACTTCACCTCAATGATGAAGCCAAAGAAAACGTCAGCGCATTCGCGTACCAAGACGTAAATATTGACTATCTCAGCGTCCTTCAGGTGCTCTTTGCAGAGTAAGGGCAAATGGATGCGGTCTGCCTCAAGCTATACCGCAAGTTTGATTGCCTTCCGGCGCCCAACACTCTGCCCAAATTTTACGACTACTTTAATCATGTTGTCCAAATCACTGAAAAACTTAGCACAATTCAGACAGACATGAATTTTGTGCACCTTTGCATGGGCCCTGTCCCAAGCATGCATCTGGAACTTGGCAACTACCTGGAAGTGCTCCAAGCCTATATGGATCGCCACGCCCAGATGCCAGAACTTGACCCTGTCTGGGCAGCTTGCCCGCATCGACAGTACAGGTTTATATGCGCATACTTTGTGCACAAGCTCTGCATGGCAGAGGCACCACCTGTCCTTGCGTTTCAAGGGCGCAGCTGCCTTGGCTGACGGCACTGCTGCTCCCGCAGCACCTGCCGCAGCCCCTGCAGCGGCCCCACCTTCCGCGGCAGCTGCAGCACCCGCGGTCGCTGCCAATGCCAATCTTGCCAACACAGCACTGTCAACCTTGAATGGGAATTGACGGCAACAGCGAAACCGGAAAAATGGCAATCAGCAACAACCTTTTTGGCAAGGGCAATTGCGTTCCCGCAGCCCCCCACGCAAGTGGCGGCAGCGCGGATGCTCCTCTGACCAACAACGCAGTTGCTCCCCAAACCGGCGGAATGACCACAGTGGACAGCCACGCCGCAACAACGACTCCTGTCGCAACAGGGACAACAATTCTCGGGACAATTGCCGGGACCAGCAGGACCATTTTGCGTGTCCCTTTTGCTCTGAAAACCACTCTGCAGCCCGGTGTCTTCTGTCAGGGAAAAACTGCACATTGTTCGCCAGCGACGGCTCTGCAGTAACTGTCTCTCACGGGACCACTGCGGGAACAACTGCCCATCACCCAATAGGTGCCGCCACTGCCAGTAAGGTTATCACTTGACAAAGTGCAACCGCAACCATCAGCGGAATCAGCAGCCCGCACAGCAAGGAGGGCCAGTGGCCATAGCCGCCCCAGCCATCAAACAGGCAGCGCCAGCAGCTCCCGTCGCACCTCCAGCACCGGCAGCACCAGCTGCCCCCACAGCTGCCATCGCCGCAGCCCCAATTGTGCAACAGCAACGGGCTGCACCAGCCGGCTGACAACCACCAGCAGCCAAATGCTGCGTTGTCCTGGTCGTCTCAGCTCCTCGGCCAGGGCCCATGTGCGCCTTCTTTGAGACAGCCGCTATCTGATTGGAGCCTGAAGGGCATACTGCGTATGCTCTCCGGGACTTGGGGGCCCAGCTAACGCTCATCTTGCGGGCCCTTGTCCAAAGACTAAATTTGGTCACAGAACCATGTCCGCCCTACATAATCAGCGGCGTAGAATGGGCTAATCCCGTGACTGCAACGGAGGCTTTTTGCCTCACATACCGGGGGGTGGTACCAACCTCCCCCAAATTTTATACGGTGGCACTCGTCGTACCTCACGTCAAGCCATGGAAGGGTTCTAACCCATGCGCTGTCCCCTGGTTGGAAAAGTTTGACCTGGCAGACAGGCGCATCCTAACAGATACGGTTCTGACCTTTGACATTGTCCTGGGGGGCAATGACCTGGGACCCTTGTACCAAGACATTATGCCTCCCATTTGTACTCAAGGGTTTCTTGGGGTGCCTACGCACCTTGGCATTGTTGCAAGAGGAACGTGGGCTGCCCAGCGAGCGCAAGGACCAATTCTTGCACCTTGCGTATGCATGGCGCTAGAAGCTCCTAACCTGGTCTCTGATGGTGAGCTCAACAGCCTCATACTGCAATACAAGTACCAGGATTGCATCAATATTTTGGGCAATCCAAGGGAAGAGCAGTGTTTGCAAGACGAACAATTTCAGGCATACCTCTGCCAACTTGTCATCAGTCCAGGGGGCGTGTCGTGCTGCCCCTCCTCAAAACATCCCTATACCCAGACCAATGTAAACCGAACCTGCGCACCGGGGCGCAGCAAAGTCAATCTTGCATCAAACTCCTCTGGGCTGGTGGCCCGATGGCAAAAGCCTACGAGGAATTTTTTACCAATTGGATTGATGACGGCATGATTACGCCCACCACAATCACGGAAATGAACCAAAGAGGCATTGCCTACACAGAGCTGCCCCATCATGGGGTTGCGCGGCCATCCAGCTCATTGACACCCCTGTGGGTCGTCATGGCTGGCAACGCAGCAGACCCTGGCAGCCTCTGGTGTAATCAATTATTTAGCAAAGGGGCCAATATCCTGCCCAGGATAACTGAGATTCTTTTGGGGTGGCGGTTCACTGAGGACTTTGCTGTTGGCAATATACGCGAAGCGTTTGTCCAAGTTGAGCTTGCCCCCAACGATCAATGGGTCTTAATAATTCGGTGGCCCCAGCTGCAACCCAATGGCAGCATCATTCACAAGTTTTTCCGGTTCCTACGCCTCCCGTGGGGCATAAACTGCGCACCGTTCATGTTGAACGCGGCAGTCCAATTTCTATATTATGAAGCGGTAACTCGCGGCATCATGTCCGCAGCGGAACAAGAGGAGATCGACGCTACAACGTACATCAACAACCTCCTCATCACAGGCGACCATCCCTGTGCAGTCGAGCGTAAGTTGCAACATGCAACTGCTGCCCTCAAAGTAGGCAGCTTTGATCTCACCAAGATTTAACAATTGTATCCCACAAACAGCACCCCAGTTGACCCAAAACCCTACAAGGTCCTGGGGGCCGTCTACACGCCGCAGGCAGACACACTCAGCGTGTGCACTGAATCGCTTGCCGCACTCCTCAAGTGCCCGCGAATGCAGAAGCGGCAAATTGTTGGGGTTGAGGGGCAACTTTTTGATCTTCCTGGGTTGATCACCCCTTTCATTACCACCATCAAGGCCCTTCGGCAGCGCTTCAACAAGCAGCACCCCAAGGCGCCATGGGACTACCTCCTCACCAAGAAGGAGACAAAGCCATGGCTTGACATTATCCGCCAAGTGCTCCAGGCCGAATCCATCAAGGTGCCACAAAAAGTTGCAAAACGCGTCAAGGAGCCTGGGGATATCCATGTCTTTTCCTATGCAAGTAGCATAGCCTTGGGAGTGGCAATCTACTTCACATCCATGGGGGACCGGCCGCAAATGTGGCTACTTTGGGGCAAATCCAAAGTCATCCCTAAAGCCTGTCGTCCAGAACCAGGCATCCCTCTTCCGGCATTTCAAATCAACCGCCTCAAATTGGCGGTTGATCATTTGCGCCATGGCGGCCCAAATGATGCAGGCGCTCTCCATCAAAGTGGATCTGCACTGGCATACAGTCCATTATTGGACTGACTCTGCCGTCACCCTTGCCTGGATATAGATTGCGGCAGCGCAGACTTACTGCTACGTGCAAACACAAGCACAGAAGATTGCCGCCAGCACGGCTGTCCACCAGTGGCGGCACACGCCCAGCATGGACAATCCGGCCCATCTGGCATCCAGAGGATGCGACATGTTGATGTTGAAACAGGCCACCCTGTGCAGTGGCATGGCCCAAAGTGGCTACCCTACCGTGCGCAGTGGCCAGCTGAGCCCCTCAACGTTCAAGCAAATCTGGCCCAACCTTGGGAAGACCCCAAACTGGCATATCAAGCAGAACAAACCACAATCCTGTCCCCTTTCGAGAAAGCTGGGACCTGGGAAAAAGCGGAGAAAACCATCATGGTGCTCTCCAGGTTCAAGGAGTACTTTACGCGCCGCCATTGAAAAGATCCAAAACCGCTGGCCCAGCAGGGCAGCGGCGCCTATGTCAATCCATATTGGCTTGGCTGGTCCGCCAAAGAGCGGCGCACAGCAACCAATGATGCAATTTGCATCCTTCAAAAGTTCTACGACCAGACGGCCTGGACCAATGTAACAAACAACCTCAAGAACAAGTGGCGTCCGGATCTCTGGTGGGACCCCACAACCTGCCTGGTCATGTCCCGCAGTCGGCAGGACACCAATGTGTCCCTACCCCAACGGCAACGGGGGCTTGAAGCCCGCAAAGAACTGATACACATTCCAGTCCCTCAAACGGGCAACATACCCCCTCCTGCAAGCATTCATCAGGTCATTTCATGAAAAGTGGCAACATGCCTCAACAACCTCAATTTTGGAAAAATTAACGCATCGCTACTGGATGAAGGGAGGCAAAGACCAGTCCGCAACATCATTTGGGAGTGGCCATGGTGCCAATGGTTCAACAACCTCCCGTTTGTGCAACCCTTGGCACCACTCCCGCACTACAGTTTTTCCGGCATGAAGCTGTTTGAGACCGTAGGGGTTGATTTTGCAGGGCCTTTTGAGACCCTGGATGGCAAAACAATGTCCATCTGTGTCTTTTCCTGCCCGCTTACTTGGGCAGTCCATCTAGAACCTTTCAGGGACATTTCCCTGGAATCATTTGTGACAGTATTTAACACCTTCTGTCATTCCTGCGACCTTAGCCCCACCACCGTCATCTCAGCTAATGGCACCGCATTCTGGGCCACATGGCCACGGTTTCTCTGTGCCAAAGAGATGGAATTTGAGCAGCACTTTGCCCGCAACCACATTCAGTGGCATTTCAATGCGGCCCGTGCGCCCTGGTCGGGCGAGTTCTATGAACAAATTATGGGGATGATTAAAGGGCACCTAGCGCGCTCCTTCAAAGGTGTTTTATTTAAATACCCCTCCACCATCATGGAGGCAATCAAATATGTCAAGCGGATGCTTAATTCCTGCCTGTTAATGTATTTACCAACTGATAGGAACATTCCGATCTGTATCACCCCCTCAATGTTCCTGAACCCGGGGGGAGAAGATTACAGTGACACGGTGTGGAATCCGTACTGCTATGGTCCCCCACCCGTACAATTCTTTGAATACACGGACGAAAAAGGCCTTCAATGGCGCACTAAGCTGCGCGTGGACTATTTGAAAGACCTGTGGCACGCCTTTTATGTTGGGTATGTGACCCAACTGCAGGCCTTTGACACACACATGGGCCACGGGCCCACGCACCTGGAGCCCCAGGAGGGCCAGGTAGCCCTGCTCAAATTTGTGTCCTTCAAGGGTGACACTCCGATGTCACGCCTGAAGTGGAAACTTTGCAGGATCATTGCAGTCCACGCAAGTCCGCGGGATGGAAACATTTGCGCAGTGGACATCTTGGTTTCACGTTGGTACCAAGCCAATGGCACCTTGACCCCGCACATCCTGTGAAATCAGTCAATAGCAAACCTTATCCCACTCGAAGTGGAACGGCAGCCACACCTGCCCAAGCGGGAACCCTCACCAGCCTGGGGCACTTTGCCGCAGTTCCTTCCGCCTGGTCAACCACCCTCCCAATGGCCCATCCCTGAACCAATGGATGTGCAAGTGCACAGTGTCCAGCAGGACAATGACGATCTCCTGTACGCGCTGCGGAATTTATATCTGCATGAGGAATGAATGAACAAAAACAGAGATGCAGAGGAACTTAGCTTTATCATCATCAAAGCAACAAACCAGACCCGCATTCGCAATTCATCACCAAATCAGTTTTGCAACAACAAAAAGTGGCTGCACCAAGATCAACCAGATCAACCCACCCATCTACTTGGGCACAATGCGCGTTTGCACAAGCAAACAACAAAAACAATACCATTGGACGTTCAATATCAAAAGTGCACAAGGCACTGAGCAACAAAAAATCACAAATGTTTCTGATATCCAAAACACAGCGCTGTTCAAGAAGGGATTGCGGTCATGGGGGTTGGGAATCCAAACAATACCGACAGGAAGCGAACGACAGGACCAATGGAAAAATCATCACAAGGGCTCATCCCTCAAAGTGCCAGGGCAGCCCACAAGTTTGTACACACGGTCTTTATTGTTTCAACAAAACCTCCCTTCATCAACAAACAAACCAATGACCACAAACCTGTCAACCATTGTTGTCAGCATTGCGGCATAGGTTAAATCTAGAGTGGTTCAACGTGTACGGCACAAAAATGCGGCCAAGAACTCCGACTACCCATGCGCCGAGGGCCATTGTCTCCACCACCACCATCTGGTGGCCCGCATGCATGATGATTGCGCCCACTTGAAGCAGCCCAGCGCGCTGCAGGCTAGCCGTCATTTGGGTACCCTGGAGTCCCACATGGCTGTACGTGTGGCCATACGCGCCCGTCAAAATGCCTATTGGGTTGAATCTGCAAGTAGCGCAAGAAGCGTTAAGATACATGAACCCCCAGCAGTCGCAGATGCCCTTACTGTGAAAACGGGTTGCCAGAGGCGCCCACTCCGTCCAGCAGTGGCAGTGCCTGCGGCAGGCATGGACTCAGTCCGTTCACGCTGCAGTGCTCATGCGGGCTCAAAGGCAGGCATGGCAGTCCCGTCCCGCCTCCATTCTGGGGCAGCCGTTGCTGAACCCCCGTGGGACGGGGGAAATCCTCAGGTACTGGATACACAGGAACCGGTAGTCGGCAACAGTGCATCCCGGTGTGGGAATCTGGACACTCTGCATGAAGCGTGAGCAATCCCCTGTTGCGCCCCGGCGCTGACGCACGTTCCCAACGTATGTCATTGGATCCTTGGGCTCAAAGCGCCATGTTTCCATCAGCACTTCAAACAGCTCCGCCTCCGGAACATCTGCAACTGTGCAGACCAAAACACCAAAATTCATTGCGGCTCTTGACAACCCTTTCAGGCACAACTTACTTGGTGGGGCGTCCAGCATCTTGACATCCAGGTCATCCCCGCCCCCAGCCATCTCCGGCAATGGCGCTCTTGGCGGCAGGGCCACCTCTTCCTCTCTCATCGCCAATGGCTCCCTTCATTGATCTGCGGCGAGATGGGGCTGCCAGCGTCTCAACGGGACGCATCGTCGCTACGGCTGCAGCTGCTTCAATGGTAGCGGTCCTGGGCGCTCTGTCCAGTCATGTTCCGGCGTACCACGCCGGCACAACATCCATGGTTGGCCCCCACACAAACTCAAGGCTTGGCGTTGTAGCCATCCACGCCATCCACAGCATGCCTGTTTCCAAAAGCCACTGCATCAGTTGCAGGGCACTGCTGCTCATGCAGGCAGAACACTCACCTTCTCGTCAAACAACAATGTCTTCCTCTTGTAGGAAGATCTGCCCGCGGGCAGGGAACGCCTGCCCAAGACTTCTCAAGGTGACACAAGTTGCCATGCGGAACTGGGCGGCGATTGCCGTGTCAAGTCCTGCTCCCTTGCAGAGTTCTCGGCCTCAGCCAAGCGCAGGCAACGACAAAATGACTTGGCCACCTGCACGGCCATTGTCATCCCTTAAACGGATGACTGCACGGAGCTTAGCTATGCGTGCGCTGCCTTGGCGGCTGCGGTCTCCCGTTGAAGCTGCTCCTTGAGCTGCCTCCGGTGGGCAGTTGCTGCGTTGACCAACACTGCCATTGGCATCAAAGCCACCAGGTGCTGCCAGCTGTCTTTTGTCAGACCTGCCTGCAGCATTCGCCTCCACCACCTTGGGCAGACGTACACACGGCGCCGCAGATGCCCAGCCTCTTGCACGTCCTGCACCGCCTCAACGGCTGCCTCAACGGCCGCCCCAGTTGGCGCAGCCTTCGCCTCCGCGGCCTCAATGATCACCAGCTTGGGTGGCATCTTGTCTGCTTCCTCTGCAACAGGCAAGACACAAAGAATCAATCACACAGTCACGGACACTCAGGCCAAGCTACTTACCAGAAACGTTGAGCTCAAATACGTCTTCCTCCAACGCTCAACGCTTTGGTGTTGATGGGGGATCCCTGCTATGCTCGCGTTTGAGGCCTCCGTCCATGATTCCTTGCCATCCAAGTCCATGATCCTTTCTGTTCCTTTGTTTTGTGGCACCGGCATCTGATGAGCACTGTTGAGATCCTCGCAAATTGACGCAATTGCTTGATTTCTCTTCTACGTCGTGCTTCTTTTACGTTTGCTTTTGCTATCTGCTGGCACTTTTGTTTGGTTTCATGGTACGCGAGTCGCTTGGAGGATCTGAAACAACAAGAAAGGACCACAGCTCAATACTCCGCCTCCGGCACTCAAAGAAGAACACTGTGATTGCCTAGCGCCGGTGCAACGATTGCTACAATTCTTAGCTCCGCAGAGCCGGCCTTTCCTGACGGAACTTTAAGTCCTCCCTCCGGCAGCAGCACCAGTGAAAACTGGATCCCTTGGGCTCATGGAGCCTTTGAGGATGCGCATGCATGTCCGGGTGCTGGCCTCAGCCGAGACAGCCATCCGTGCATTCGTAGTAATCATGACGGACACCCTCAAGGCTGCCCTGTCAGCAATCGACGGTAAGACCGACGGCCCATCTCTTGTTGCTCTCATTTCAGGGGGCCCCCCAACAAAACGCATGCGCAGCAGGACCTGATTGACAGGGATGCAGATGCCTTGCAGTACACCTCACAAAACAAAGCAATCTTTCCCAGCGCCAGACCCCGACACTGGTCCTTTGCCTTCTTTCAAAACTCACTTTTGACACTTGACTCTGCAAAAACTTCTAACTGAGTCCTAGAGCACTGTTTTTAGACAAATTTGGGACTCCCGCCCCTGGAAGGATCCCTGACTTGAGTGACGCAGCTCTCTTCTTTGTTCTCCAGGACCCCCTGGTGCGCCTGCGCACCACCATCTTTGGATCTGGACCAGTCAAGGACGCTTTGCATCCCCCGGTGCCACCGCACCCGCACCTCCCAGCCCCCGGCAACCAGCAACATCTACGCGACCCCATTTTGGGGTCCTTTGGCTGTCTCCAGCCTCTTGGCCATTGTCGCCCAAAGGGGGGGGATTTTGTGGGCGTCGCATCCACGCGGCGTGACCCGAGCGCAGCAACAAGCAGCGCAGGGACCCGGAAGCGGATAGGCACCTGGTTTGCCGCATTGTGGTAAACCGGGTCAGTAGCTACCTGATACAGATCTCTGGCAGCGGAAGCTGGGACAAAGTCCCAAAGACTTTGGGAATACCTTATTCAGAGATCGGGATTGCCTTACGGCAGTTGTGCAGAGCTATTCGTACTGTTGCAATTATCTGTTGTTTGCCTGAGTTTACCTGAGCGTACTTATTGTCCTTCTGGGGTCACCCTGTGCCTGCATTAAAGTTGTGCTGCATTAAGGGACTCTCTTAAAGATGATCCGGCCTCTAAAGGCTGTTTGCTGTGTCCAATTCTTTACTCTCTTCTTTCTCGAATAATCGGCCCGACACATTAGTCAAATAAAATTGGGCAACCTTGCGGTTATTAAGGGACTCTCTTAAAGAGGATCCGGCCTCTAAAGGCTGTTTGCTGTGTCCAATTCTTTACTCTCTTCTTTCTCGAATAATTGGCCCGACACATTAGTCAAATAAAATTGGGCAACCTTGCGGTTTAAAAAAAAATTCATTGGGTAAATAAGTGGAATAAGTATCATATTGAACTTCAATTGAATAATTCCTCGTAAAATCTTTAGAATCTGGTTTAAATAGCAGGTTTAAAAAACTGCCCTGTCCATTTCCCTGAAATATGATGCCAAGGAAAGATACCATGAAGTTGTTTCTAATCTTCAGTCACCAGTTTCCATTAACACATTTTTGTCAAGGGTAAACTTCTATTGCATTCAAAAATAAAATGAGATTGGAATATTTCTTGATATTTCAAACATTATTTCACGAATAAATAGATTTTCATCAGAAAAACTGACATTTCCATATACACATCTAAAATTAATGCTAATATGCTATACATTTCATAAATCTTCCCAGAAAAAAAATTGATCGTCTTCACTGTCATCACTTCGAGTCCCACAAGCGATTACAGAAATGCGAAGAGAATAATTATTGTTATAAGAAAAAAATAATCGTATTATCAATCAGAAATTGATATGAAAAATGCAGTTTCTAAAAAATAGTTTCAAATCTTCGAGATTTGCAAGGAGCCTTCAGCGTTTGATGAGAAAATTCGCCATTTTCATCCAATACAGTACTAACAAATTTTTCCCTATCTGGACCTATCGTTTAGATTTTGTTACCATACCCCACAAAATAGGCCCGGTTTGTTTTTGAAAAGCAAGATATCCAACAGAGACCTGCAAAAGATACGAAGTTTCACCAATAATCCTGAATGCTGGAAGATAATTTCTGCCTTGCACTGGAAGGATAAAATTTTTTTAATAACATGTGTATACCGATCAAACAAAGATTCCCAATTTTCGATTTAAAAAAAAAACGAAACTGCACGGGAAACTGAGGGTTTAAGAAGATCAGAATTTTCGTCTTTCAAGATTTTTCCTAAGAAAAACATAGACATGGTTGGATTTCATCTGCAACACGGAAAGCAGTTGAAGAATTGAAAAAAAGATATCCTTGCAACCATCATTGCAGTATATAAACACTGTGGCAGCCTGTGCCTTCAGCCAGTGTCAAGTGTTCTCCATTAGGGTTTCATCAGGTCGACCTCGTTTTCACATCGGGGTCCTCGAGAAAGCTGCTCGTTAGTGAGCATTCTCCATTTAGAAATAGCTAGGAAAAGCATTAAACGGTCCTGCGAAAACGGTCTTAATTGACCCTCATTGCTGCTTGGTGGTGGAAAGACCCTTTAAGCGGGAAATGGCTCTAATGATGCTTCCTCTTCAGCACACCATCTTTAATTTCGACCGAAATAGATGGAAGCTGTTCGTTCTTTCCGCTTGCATTATATACGTAGCAACTGAGATTCTACGTTAAAGAGATCTCGTGGCATTTAATGCTCACGATTAAATACATGAAATGCTCATAATAAAGTTAGGCCTCTTCTTAAAAAAAAAACCTTCAGAAATGACAACCAGCTTCCAAATAAAGTTGACCTTATTATGCCCGTGCGTATTTCGGACCCGAAAAATATTGTTATTCTCAAATTTAAATGTCAAATTTTCGATGATTATATAAAAGCTTGATATCATCATAAACAAAGTACCATACCATACTCGTATTTACACAAGAACCGAATTATCTCAAGTACGATGCACATCTTGATTTTTTAAAGTTGAAAATGTGAAAAAATGCATTCCCAGCAAAATATGTCGCACACCTCCGATTTTTAAGAGTTGAAAACTCAATATTGAAACAACCAATTGTTGGATGAAATAAAAGCTGGAAACATAAAAGAAAGCCAAATAAAACAAATTTTCATTTTCTTCCTGCGCTCGAAAAGGTTTACAGACGTAGCTTTTCGAATTTTTTAAAAATGTGATCCTATGATTTGTGCATTATGTGCACTAAATTTTCAAAATCGGGATTCAAATGTGAAAAACCCGTAAAATGAATGAAAATGTACTGTTTTTACAATAATTTTCCCAAATAAGTTGTACGTTGTGGTATTTTATTTTAAAAACGTCAACACCTCTTTCAAAGAAAAACAATTGAATGTAAATTTTTTTTATGTTTTCCTAGTCAGTTGTCATCTACAAGTCACAGCTCCAGTTTTGAAAGCAAAATTGAAACTTCAGCCTTGGAGAAGGACAAAATGTTTAGAAAACCCAGCAAAACTTTGGGCAGAAGTAAAAGAATGGGAATAACCAAATTTTTGCCGCATTATTTGCTGCGAAAGTTTGGTTTACATAAA